>JAZGTJ010012192.1:0-16089 GCA_036877575.1 Botia almorhae
AATTAACAGTTAGCAGCAAAAATAGCACATCAAGGGAAACACATTGAGCAGGAACAAGGTGTGGAGCTTGGTGTGGATGTCTTTTGTAATTCTAATAACTAGCTTTTACCAGCAGCGATACATGCCTGACACATTAACCTCACAATGACCCTGAGGGTTGAGCGCATACCAAGCACCCAATTGTTTGAAGAACGTGTCAAAACTCAATGAAACCATTTCTTCAGTCTGGACACACTGGTTTCACTTGCAGCGTTACAAGATACGCTTGAACTGAGAGCCAATGAACTCAGAATAATGAAACCAGTAGTAAACAACTGAAAAGATAAATATCCGTAGACTTTTCCTGGTATTTAAAACCAGATTTTGTTATATTTTTGCACAATAACATACACTTTTAATAAACATTTATTAAATCTATAGGTTAAAATCTAACTGAAGCAATAAATTCACTTCAACACCCACAAAACTTCAATACCCATAATGCATCGCATTACAACGGTCCTGTAGGTTAGTCATAAAAGCAAACGCACATGTCGTGTCAACATCAGAGCACGTGACCGCTCTGAACCAATCCAATTCACGCTAACAAACTATAGCGGAATATCATGAGATATTACGGCAATTCTGACAGCCTAGACATAAAACGACATATCAAGTTTCCTTGTGCAAGTAATGGTGGAACAAACCGCTTTTCTAAACGGCTGCATTAAAAACTGGGTCATCGCATAGCGTCCATCCAAAACCCCTGCAGTGCCCCATTTACACGATCGACCTACCTGAAAGTCATGCAACGCAACGATGTTTTCATGTTTCAGCTCCTGGAGGACAACAGATAAGAATGAATTTGTATGTGATTGCACGAATATGTTTTCTTGTGTTGTCATATACGAATCCAACCATAATTACCTTCAATATCTTGATTTCTTTCCCCAGAAGCGTCTGGGATTTGGCCAAATTCTTCTTGTTAATGCATTTCACCGCAACTTCCCAGTCGTGCTTCTGTGCAACAAATGCAATGCATTTCAGATGCTTAAAAGAGGTGGTTTTGTTTTGTAGGTTACATTCGAGGGTGCACGTCCGTGCATGTCCATGGTCATTTACAGATGGAGTGGATAAGCAATTATTTCACAATATCTGCTTTAATAATTGTCTGCCTAATTATCTGAACCCCCAGAGCCATTAAACCGGAAATTTCCCTCTAGTGTCTTGGTGTTTACATTAAGACAAACATACAATAATGAGTGTACGTGCAAAGAGGCACATCATATCATCAAGAGACAGCAAAAATATTAAGACAGCATTACGCATTTAATCTCTTATTCTCGCCTCCATCTGTTGTATTCGAGGCCTGATTTTAAGGTGGTACGTCAGCTCTGCAGGCAGTGCGCGCGGACACGGCACAAAAGTTTGATTAATACACGATCAAACCAACTCATGCAAACTGCACACGTGCAAATAATTGTCAGTGTTGTTTTCCTACCTCCCGATGTCTGCCTTTAAACACCACCGCAAAGGCACCGTGTCCTATGAGATCCTTTCTGCTGAACTCAAATTTACCGACGGTCTCCATCTCTCAGTGTTGCAGCTTATTGACTATTTGTCCGAAATATGGGGGATACAGCTGGCCCACAGATATCCTCTCGCTGCTTTCCCCTGTCCCTCTGTTTGGTCGAGGCAGCTGGGAAGTTGCACCCCACTTGTGCATGCCATGGACAGTCTTTCCATACAAACACTCCTCTCCACTTTCATGATATCCTGGAGGCGAATAGGAGATCTTCTCCTTTTAACTATGACAACTCTCCATACCTATCAGCCACCTGTCGCGATTGTTTTCGTAAAATCGACGTACACTAAAAAATACCACCTTAAAACGAGAGCGCTGGTTTGTTTGTGTACATCCGATGGTGTCAGGTCCGCGTATATCCCCGCATCGTATAGTTGGGATTACAACAGGCTTGCAGAATCGTGACTATGTCCAGTTTTATTTTCAATAAATGTACGTAATATGTTGGAAAGCCTTCAGCGAGACGTGTCTGTCGGATTCAACAAAGACCTCAATTTAGTCGAGGTCTGCAGCGCTGCGCATGCGCGCATCCAGTCGCAATGTTGACGTCAGGGGAACTGTCAAGAACACGTCACAATCCGTGACACAGCGACAAACACGTCAATATAAACATGTCGTACATTTGAATCACTATTATCAACATGTTATTTTTCTGTCATACCGATGCTCTGATATAGCATTTAAAAAAGAAGTTAATAAAGAATTTGATACCAAATATATATAAGTAAATATAAATACTATGTAGTTATGTGTGTTTGTTGTAATACGCGACAAAATAAATCATTATGGTTTATATATCTTTATATGAGATTAGAAAGATGATGGTATTTTGTATCGGTTGTATCTGTATTAAATGCACTTTTATAATGCTATCAAAGTTGTTAAAGTAAAACCTGAACAACGTTTATAGGACGGGAAAAGGGTTTCTAAAGTGTAGGATCTAAACGGGGGCTGTGCGACCCCAAGAGGATTTGCAGAGAAGTGCAGGAGACCTGCCAAATATAGCGCGATCATATTGTTAAAATACATAATACATAAACACGCATTAATTACAAAATTACTACATTAGGTTAACTTGAACACCAAATAACTGAACACATAAGGGAAAGTGGATAATGGTTTTGTTTTTTGCTTCGTTTATTTATCAGGTTTTACTTTCTCATAGTTGACACACAATCTTATCGAAGTAAGCTTTGATGTTATCTTTGTTTTTTTGTGGCTGTTTGACAAAAAAAACATCAAAACCAGTTTCACTTTCATATCCTCATTTTAAATGTTGATTTAAAAAAAAACTTTCAGAATTAAGTGTCCATTATTCTACTCTTGCACAATTTGAGAAAAACATATCCTACATTTATTATATTTAAATAATCTCAAAAACACTTTGCAGTACTTTATAAACATCATTATATATATATATATCCCAGTCTATATAATTAAATATATAAATAAATAGTTTTTGAAAAGATGCATAATAGATGAGAGGGAATGAGGAACATTTTTCTTCAGAGGCATATTTGGCCCCATTTTTTAAATTCAGTTTTCTGTTATTTTATCATGCTGTATTTTCATATTTTTTATCACCTGATACCAATCAATGTACCACAGTGGCACCGCAGTTTATAAATGTCTTTTTGTAAGGGGCTCTAACAAACCTAGAAAATATATGCAAAAATCTAGAAGCTATAGAGTAAAACAATTGATGCTCTGGAGATTTGGTACAATTAATTCCACCACGAGAGGGTACTGCAGGCTTACGAAAGAAAGAGCCATGTGCCGTGCAAAACCGCATCCGTAATGCATGAGCGCAGCTTGGCAGCTGAACTCGTTCTTGGGACCAGACATTTGGAAGATGCAGCTGAGAGCATTTAGCACTGTGACCCACTTTTACTCCAACAAGTTAACAAGTTCTAACAGCTTAAAATCCTTTTTGTTGCATTTGATATGTTCGGCTGTGAGGTGGGAAACAGGTGCTGGCAGTAAGTATGCTAGTGAAAGCCATTATCCTTTTGCGCTGGCTCTTTTTCTGCTTACAGTCTGTTCACAAGCTGCTGAACCTTCTCCACCCCCTCAGGGTTCTTCTGAGGTACCAAGAAAGTCGGTAGCAATGCTAGAAAAGGTCTTTTATAATCGGTCACTTTTGTCTTGGAGTAAAACACATTTCTTCACGACAAAGTACATTTTGTGAGACAAAAAGGTTCTATGGATTTAAAGGTTCTTTATGGAACCATACAGCCAAAATGGTTCTTCTGCAGCATGGTGAAGCACCTTTTCTGAGAGCGTTCGTCTACAGATCTTGTGCTAATGAAGCCACCTGGCTAAGCTGCAGGAAAGCAGTGTTGGGTATGTAAAATGGAGATCAAAGTACTGCTGCTACACAGTCAGGGGAAAGGTGTGCTAACTTAAAAGTGGTCTGGGCTGCGAATCTCTGGTGTTCCTATGAATCACCTGTCAGCTTATCAAACCGAACTGCAGCGGAGCTTAACTTCTAGCAAACAAACCATCACACACACAGTCAGAGTTCGTCATATGTGTTAGAGGCAAAAGGTTATCAGAAGCTGTCAGTTGGACATCGAGAGGCGCAGGTGTCGTTTGAAGAGCACCTTCTTAAACTGTCTATTAGCGTTCTTGATATCAACACTGGCCCTGGGGGCGTTTGGCCTGGCTTACGTGGGCTGAGTGAATCGTAAGGGCCCAAAAGGGATTGGACTGGATCTGCTTGAACCATCTGGTGGATTTCTTGCTGTGATTTGCTCCAAAGCCCTGCAGTACCAATGATATGAACAACCCTCAAAATTGCTCACAACTGTCATATAACGTGTTAAAAACAGAAGGAATGCTTACAACCACGACACCTAAGGAATCAAGTGAGCTCGTGCTAATTAGTGATTTAGGTTTATTTTTCTTTCTGCTTTTTCTAGAATGTAGGAAGCACTAAGAAGAATGTAAGATGTTATTGCAGAACGTTTTTAATAACTTTGACAGAACTTTAGCCAATGTTCTGAGAACGCTCCCTGTTAGCTGGGTAAACTTGTTAAGTTCGTTTAGTCATGGGTGTAGAATCAGTTTGACCGTGTTTTGCTTTTAAAGGTTAGAGTGTATAGAGAGAGCAAAACCTCAGCCTCAGTCCCTTGGCCCAAGAAATTTACTTTCAGTCAGTGAAACATGACCTCTCTTCTGTTTACCTATGGGCACAGTTGGTCTCCGAGCAAGCCATGCACGGTAATTAGTAGCTCTGGCATCTTTGCTGAAAATGTTTGCTTCTGGAAATTCTCAGTTATCACCACCACAAGATAACCGACACGTCATTCAGTCACTGGTTTTGTATTTAACACTTTAAAAAAACCTTCACACCAACAACCAGATACAAACAAACAATGTCGAAAGCTTGCTCATGTCTGCATTTCTTATACACGGTGGAGAGTGGGCTCATTACCACGGCAACCCATACTTATTATGCGATATATATTTTCAGCACGGGCACAGTGTTTCGTTATCATATGAGGCCCGTCCTTGATTTATACTGAGACGGGGACAGAGAAAACCAAAGTTTACAGGAGAATGTATGTAGTGTACCTCTACACAAACAAACAAACAAACAAGCTACTAACGGAGTTGTGGGGTGGTACGACAATTCTGATTGGTGACGTGATGTTGTTTTGCATTGTGGTGCGAATGCGGTACGCAAGGCAGACGTGTGAATACGGTTTCTGCCGGTGTGTGTGACAACAGCTGTCATACCTGTGCAAAAAGGCTCTAGCGAGCTCACATTCTGTCTCGGCGTGACACGAAATCACTACACTCCCCATGCAAGCTTGCCCAGTTTATTTTTCTACAAAAATATTTCACCATATAAAAGACAGATCAGAATTTACATTGTATTTTTTGCAACTGCCATAGAAGTTATTACCTTAAATATATATATGTTTATTTATATATATATATAGTATATAAGCATTTTGTCCCATAGGTGATCTGAGTGCCTCTTCAGAAGTTCAGAAAATGAGTCAAATATCCTCCCAGTCTGTTTCTCTGTCATCTTCTGCTCTCTGATGGGAAAATGTGAATTGAAAAGACTGTAACAAGAGGTGAAATACAGAAATCCCTTTATAAACAAAGCTGCAACCATCGTTTCAGCTGTGGTGATCCACAGAACAGGAATCCAGCTTCAGGCATGCCCTTGATGAACTGAAAAACAGTGTTTATTACAAACCTCAAGTCAGCTTCAATGATAAGAAACCGTCCAAACGATGATATCTGTGATATTCATGACAAAAATACAGATATTCGAGACGAGCGTGTATTCATCGCTTGGATGCTGGGAATAGATGTGTCAGAGAGCAGGAGAGGGTTAAAATAAGGAACCAGTCGAATGCTTATTATTCTTTTGTGTAAAGGATTTTGCTTTTAGTACGAAAACGGCTGAAAAGTGCCAATATAGAACGAGTGGCTGGGTTTTTAAAGCACTTGGAGTGAGTAAAGGTTACGATTGAGACTCTAAATTTCAGCAATTGGAAGCCCCGTTCAAGACCATTTCTGCCACCTCCTAATATCTCTACTAGTTATCATTATCATCACAATCTTAATTAATACTGGGTCTGGAAACCCCTCAAAATGCTGGTTATGTAACTTGTGTCTCCTAGCAAGCTCTTTTTTTAAAGCATTTTTTAAGCACATTTTTAAAATCAATCTGGATGTCACAAATAATGGTAATAATAGAAACAATTAGCAGTAATAATAATGCAGAATTTTCCAGTTCCCACAAAAAAAACAAGTTAAAATGTCAGACGCAAACACGTGAGTCAATCCCTCCGTAGACTGAAGTGCCGAGGCCATTCCATCGCACCGAAGATCTCTCATTATACTCTTCAACCACAGGCTGACTTTCAGTCTGAGTGTTTCTGAGTACAGGCCTGTGGCTCTGCCCTTATCAGAGAGGAGCAGAGGCGAGAGACAGCGCGAGAGTCCAGAGAGGCGCTAACATCCAGGCGGGCGAGAGGACGAGGTGCATCCCCACCGGCGAGGCCGAGTCTGAAGTGCACGAACACACCTCGTAGCCGTTTTCCGCGTGGTCTGCGTGGTGCTGTCCGTGCAGCCTCGTGTTTGAGTTATTCTGCGTCTCCGGAGAGTCCGACTGCATTTCAGAACACACCAGCCAGTCTTTGCCGATGGGCCTCGGATAACCCGCTTCAACCTCCATATCGCTGCCCGCCACCCGCCAGTATTCCTTTCCCTTAAAGAAATATGACGCACCTGAGCAGAAAGGGAGGAAAGGAGAAGAAAATGAAATATAAGTTGACAATGATGAACTTTACAGCTCTGCCTTCATTTATCGTTTACATCATTTCACTCCGCAACCTTTGTCTGCAACTCCATTTCCTGTTTTGGGACCACCAGGGGTGAATCTTAGATTTGAGCCATAGGGGGGCTTCACAGCCAATTATATTGTAGGATGTGTTGATACAAAGGTGATTTTTAGCTTGGAGTGTGAAAGGTCAAATATAACGGAGAGTAACTTTTGTTTTTTCGTGAATCAAAACAAACTGCAAACTGCAAATGATTTTTATAATTCAGTGCCGTGTCTCGAATTCTATTAAAACATTATTAAAACAATAATGAAGTATGTGAAAATTAATTGATATTATTTTAAGGATGTTTTGTTGTTTTGAAAACATTTTTTAGTGCACAGGACAGGCGGCACTACAGTCCCAATTAATGATGCTCTGTAGTGGCTGGGAGGTGTCCTAAACTGTTTTTAGTAAACAGAGAGAGTTCACATAATCACAGAGCCACTGAGTTGTGCGCCACTAGCCAAGCTAATCAAAGACTTTTAGGGGGTCTGAGATTAAACACAGGGATCGAAGGACCCCTAGATAGGGTCCAGAATCACAAATGGAGACGACCATGTGTTGACACTTAATGAAAAGCTATTGCTCTTGTGTAGTCTATTGCTCGCGATTGTCCAGTCTAAAGGCTTACAGTCTCCATCTCTCTGCGGGTGAAATTGTCCGTCACTACTTTAGTCTGTTTGAGCAGGATCCAGTTGTCGTTCCTCTCCAGGCTGATGGCTCTACCCCCCGTGTAGGTCAGGAACTGTCACTTTAGAGTCTGGCCCTGATCTCGCTCTTACAAACAGCTATGAGCGGAACCCGTGGGTTTGGCAAAGCCTGAGAGGACGACACCTGGTGTTCTCACCCCCTCACACTGTCTACAGAACCATCACTGCAGGGGAGAAGATCTGTGTGCATCACATGGAACTCGACAATGTGTTTGTATTATGTGCAAGATTATATTTTCCAAACTGACTCATCAAAGTTGGTACGTTTTAAAGGAACAGTACACGCTAAAAAAATATCTACCACATCATGGCAGGCATTCAAGTTGTTGAAAGTGATAAATGTATTACATTTGTGATGCTTTGATGGCTACAGCAGGTAAAAAGACATGAATTTGGAAACAACATTGTTTTAAAATGTTACAACAATTTTACGCTGTAAACAGGTTTTCCTGGTGAAATAGAAATATTAAAACTGTTATTTTGAATGACGTCCATTCATAGCCGAATGTTCTAAAACGTTCTATTAATGTTACTGCAAGAATGTTTATTGATATTGTTGAGATAACTTTTAGAGAATGTTAGCCAACATTCTGAGAACGTTACTTGTTAGCTGGGAGCACGCTGCCAGCATGCTAAAATCCCCTCAGAGATATTGTCTCTCTTAATTCATCCCCTTCACCAAGTGTTGTTATACTAGTAAACCACCCTGCCCACAGCCCCCCCCCCCCCATATCCGTGTATAACTACAAACGTGAGAGACAAAAACATCAAAAGAAACAGAATCTGTGTGTGTTTCAATAAACGTATTTAGTTATGCGTGCTGTAGGCTTTGATTTGATATAAAACAGGTTTGATGTGATCCACTCTGGCATTTCAAACGCCTTATCCTCACTCTTCAAACACATGCTGTGTGTGAGACACAATGTCGTGCATTAGGAATGATGGGATATTATTACCCTTTCTCCATTCCGCTCACATAGACCTCACAACTGCTGCTATGACAACCACGATCACAACACCTGCTCGGCTAACATTCCCTCCATCTAAATAAAATCACAGTTTCCTCCGAGGTGGATGGCGTCGGAAAACCGCTTGGTATTCGTATTAGCTTTGGTTCAGATATTAGCTTTATAGATATTGTCATAAATGTATAAATCCAGACCTGTGGGTCTGAGTTCTGAGGCATTATTATGCTAACAGAGACGAGGCGCAGTGAACTTGTGGAGTTATTTTCTTGAGGTGAATGACAATGTTAAATTCCAAACCGCCGCTGACAAGCTACAAACGCTGCACCATCCACACAGTACCCGGACATGCGATATAGTAGCCGGATCTTTGTTTACAGATATTTCCAGCAAAATCAGATTGACAGCTCAAATTATAAACCATTATTATACACTTACTGTTGCGAACTGGGTGAGGTAAGGAGATTGCGTTGACATTTGTCATGTACTTGCTCAATAACTGATTACTGTGCATTTTTAACCAAAAACGTAACTGACTGCAACGTTTAAAATACATAGTATAATACTAAAAGGCATTTTATGCATAACAGTTAATTCATACATTGTATTAGGGCTTTTATCCACATTTTGGCAGACAATAATAAAGACAAACACTTTGGCTAACTGCATTAGGATGATAGTTACTTAGTTAGTAGGTTATCTAGGGGTCAGTCAGTAGTCTTCTAGTCCTGTAAGTGAATCAGGTGCTTTACTTTATAATGAGCAAAACTGCTGTTGTACTGAAAGCTGCTGCATGCTTGGAATGACAAATTAAACTAGAGGAGCAGAACTAACTGTTGTGTAATGAAAATCAATGGACATGCAGATTGACTTCAGCTGAATCGTGGCCCATTCGTTTCACTTTAATTTAAGAAATCTCTGGCATTAGTCCTCATACCGCTGCACAGATGTTTGTGATGTTGGCACAGGAGCAACATCGGGTGTACACGTCCCTGCTTGCGCACAGCTTAAGGGAACGTATTCTGTACAGTGGTCCCCAAAATGGCAACCTGCTTGTACCCATCATTCTTTATATATATATATATATATTCTGTGGAAGGTGCAAAATCATAAAGTGGTCATCCAATCATTGCATTCAGTCCAAAAGCAAAGATAGGATGTCCTACTTGCTGTTAAACGATGTATCTGCGTACCTCTGCGCACTATTGAAGGGGACGTGGCTTTGGAGATCACTCTAAAGAGAGGGGTGTAGCCAGGGTGCTATTGCTAGCCTCTCCAAAAATATACCAACCCTCCCTTTAACAGCTCATGCAATTTAGTTTTACTAGTCAATAGATCTTGTTGTGAAAATGTTTGAATGTTTACTGAGAGAAAAGGCCAAGGAGAGGATCAAGATAAGGATGTTTTGCCAGTGAAATTCAAATTTGAGAACTGAGATGACTTACTGTCAGACCATCTCATGGCATCATCCAGCTGAGGTGGGATTCCCTTCCACAGCGCCGTGTCTTTGGGGTAGCCGAGGTCCATGCGTCGCAGATGGTCGTCATAGCGCCAGTATCGGCTGTCCTTGAAAAAGTAGGTCTTCTCATTGTGCAACCAGACAAACACAGCGTCCACTCCTTCCATAGGCAGGCCGAAGTCACTGACGGGTCGCGGATAGCCCTCCTCCACATTATTGTCCTTGAAGACCCAATATTTTGCTCCTGAAGAGGCGAGAGAGAATTTTAACAGCTGATTGTGAGGTGGAGAAATCTGAAAGGCGTTCTTCACCTGCTCCTTATTAGAAAGCACAGACCTGCTGTGAAATACATTTGAATGTTTTAAATATAATAAATGCTCTTTCCACCTGAATGCTTTGAGACGGATTTGAGACAGAGCTTCAAACGCGAATTATAATGAATTATATCTTTGAAGGACAATGTGTGTCTTATTTTCTGCTCTTATTAAAAATGACATTTATGTATTTCAAGAGCCGTATGTTCCTGTCGTTTCTTAGAAGGCTGTTTATGTCCCGGGGAGCATTTTGCTTAAAATAATGTAACGCAATAAATAAATAATAATCATCTGGCACAGACAGAATATTGAACAAAATCTTTTTATTGCCTCTGATAGACAGTCTAAAGCGATTAACTGTGAAATTACTGCAATTACCACAAACCACATCGAGTGTCATAAACGCAATAAACAAAACCATCTGCGACTAGAGTTTTACTTAAAAAAAAAGTTCAGTTCGAAGGTCGCAATTAAGATGCCATACAGGGACTGCGAGTGGTTGCTAGGGCATTTTAGCACGTTGCTACCTGGTTGCTAGGGTGTTCCCTATCATTGCTGTTTGCCTGCTTACTGGTCCAAGTCAGAAAGCCCATCGCCTCTATATGATATTCTGGTCCACAGAAAAGGCTTGATTTGCTTTTCAGTCAAAGTTAAATTTCTAACTTTCACCCCACTACAAAGAGTGAGTGACCTGAATAATAGTGATGCATTAGAAGACAGAACTGGTAATTGTTCAATTCAAGCACATACCTTTGAAGAAAACGATTTTATGGTCTCCAGGTCTCTCGTACACAGCATCCACACTGTCCAGGTTTGTGGGCAGACCCCTCCAGAAACGCTGGATCTGAGCGGGCCGTAATGACACCAGGTGCCTCTCGCGCGTCAGACGCCAGAAATACTTTCCTGGTGAGAGGTTTCACAGTATGAGTTTGAAGAGTTTGAAGCGGTTGTGTAGCTCTGTGTTGCTATAAGATATATATGAGACAATGTTTATGAAGTGAGAAATACATGTGTGCCCAGGACAAAGGATAGGAGGAGCCTAAGCTGGCAGAACCAGCCAAATCAAATACAGCATGTAAACTCTGGAACTAAGGATGATATATCAAAATACACAGACAGTTGTATGAAGCTGTAATTCAGTATACCTATGCCCAGCCAACAATTTCAGATTGTAAGAACACTTCTCCAACATTTCCAACACGTTAAACATGTTATTTTAAATGTTTTAATATTTGAGATGTTGTTTTAACATTATTGCTTGGTTATAAAAACATTATTTGGACATTTTTAATTCTGTAATGCTTTTAAAACATTCCACTAACAACTGAAAAATAACGTTTTTGATTTATATAATCTATAACATTAAAAATGTTTTACTAACGGTACCTAAAAAAACATTTAGAGAACTTTTATGGAACGCTAGACAATGTTCTGAGCACGCTTCCTGTTAGCTGGGTACCTGCCTTTCAGTAAGTACTACTGGTCAATGCTAGGTTACCTTATTAATATACATGAGCCAAGGTGATTAGGTTTATAATAATGTGCCCCTCCCGTTTTTCGGAGCGGTTCCAAACTTGTGTCTTTGATTTTCAACTCATAAAAACTAGTTTGAAGTCTATACAGATACAGACGGATGTACATCATGACTAGCAGGTGGTCATACCTTTGAAAAAGAACGCCTCCCCTCGAATCTGGGCTACAGCATCAAAGTGGCTGGTGCATCGGTCAGGGGCGTCACGAGCAGGTCTGAGAGAACAAACAAAACAAACAAACAGAAATGACTCTGTAAGGAACGTGTCTCTATGTGAGTAAATCATTTATTATGCAAAGAAAAATCAACAACAGTCTGTTCTGAATGACTGTAAATGACAGCACGTCTGGAGGTGTGGACGATGTTTCCACATTGACGATGTGGAATAATTTGGCCACTTAATAATTTTCATGATTACATGGTGATTTGGAATACGATTCTGATCTAGCCACTCAAAAATCTGTTTTCTTACGTTTATATAGCTACTTTCTTAAGCCACAAATTAAGCCTCCTGCTTAGAAACAGAGCTTGTTACTAAAAAGTAACAAGTAACTTGTTGCTTTAAAGTAACATTTCTGTAACAAACAAACAAACAAAAACAAAACATATAGTTCAACATGATGATATATAACTGTAATCCAGTCAACAAACTCGGAACTACTTCATAGCCTGACAACTGATCAACAAATTGGTCCATCTGTCAACCAATCAGAATCCAGCGTTCATCAACATCATGGTATAGCTACGTATATTTAACCCCTGTGTATCTTAGTATGAATATTAGTGGCTTGTATAAGCAACCAGTGCGACTAGACAGATTATGTGCTTTGCTTTAAAGACCAGACAAACCAAAGGAGATGATATCATTTGCAGTAGAATGTCTGAACGCGTTATCCTCATGGCTAATGACTGACTTAGCACTCTTACGTGGCTGGGCTGCTAATGATGGAGCAATTACAGTGACAGAGCTTCTTTTGTGAGCGAGAACTCGCCGACACTTTATTAACAAAGATCTTCATTCACAGCTTATTAGCCGAGCGCTCTGAGAGGAATATATTACTGACCTTTGTCAAACTAAATCTACCTGTCGCGCATGTCCGCCGGGAGGAGGGAAACAGAGAGGTGCGCGCTGAAGTCAAGCAGCTAATGCTCGCTTGCTAGCAGTCAGGAACCGAGTCTATAATTTGTGTCATTTTACTACCTGCTTTAGTGTGCATACATTATGAAGTCTATACTCAGCTAACAACTTTAGGCCGTAGAAATGTTTCCCCAAACGTTTCCTTAAAGAAACCAAGCAACAAAAATGTTCTAGGACCATTCAAAATGTCATTGTTTTACTGTAACGTTATTAAAATGTTTAACTTAGGAATAACATCATATATATATATATATATATATATATGATGTATAATGCTAAAATGCTCTGCTAACATTACTGGAACAACAACTTGCTAACTTTGGTACGAGCGCTACCTCTGCAATTCCAAATATTCAAGGCACGGCGACCCAAGAATTGTGTGTTCTGTGCGCGAGTAGCTTTTGTACTTACGGGATTGTGGATCTGTTTTCTGGGAGGTCAAGCAGGACGGGGGGTTCGGCCGTTTGGGAGGGGTCGTCTGGTCGAGCCGTGTGCGATACAGAGTCCCGAACACCTGACCAAACACGATAAACAGACACGCCGGACCGTTGTGAACATTAGTCAGGAACACACACAAAGTTCCCTCACACTAAAGAAGTTACTCAAAGACACAAATACCTCATATGACATCACTGACTTCAGTGACATCACTGACCTCTTTACAAACAGAATGAGTAATAATGCGCTTATGTAAAAACAATTAAAATATGAAACCAAACAAGCTATATCTCAGTCAGTCTTCTTAAACAAATTCCAAGAAATGTTGGCTCTAAACTTTTAATTAATTTGTAGTGGTATTTAACTCCAGGCATTTGCACTCAGATTATATTATGCATGGATTTATTGAACGTTATTAAAACGCGTGGCTAGGCGTCAGCTACTACATTAAGCTAGAACAGCGATCCAGGGCTTCTGGTCTTATCTGCTTGTCTCGGAGCCCATCTCTGTCTCTCCATTCGCATCCAATTGTCCTCTCTATTTCCTGGCCTCTCACATGCATGTTTGCACGGCGGCGTGTGACATTCTGCATGTCCATCAGCAGGGCCCAAACCACAGTGATGACCAATTAATCCATGTGCTCCTCGTCTGGCTCCACACAGCCGTGTAATTAAATCAATAGTGCCCTAATACAAGCCAAATCACTTCTGCTCTCTGCTTCCCTCGTTTGTGGCCCGTTTCTTTGCCTGGCGGGATTGGAGAAAAGGGCAGCGCACAGAGGGGGCATGTGCTGCCAGTCACTGTAAATTACAGGCGACCCTTCAGATGAAGACAAGCATGTGTGTGTGAAGGCATGAAGGAAAGGATCGCTGGCTGCGTTCTGATTCACTGTGTAGGGTCCCTACGCAGCACTCACTGCTTCCTACTGCTTCCTAAGAGATTATCTAACTGTCTATTCATCCATCCATCCATCTGACTATCTATTTAGCTAGCTAGCTAGCTCTCTCTCACTATCGATCTATTTTATAAGGATTGGAGAACACCCCCTGAAGTCTACTTTGTAGGGCACAATAGGGTGATTGGCACACAGCCTGTGTGTTTACACTACACACATTATGGCACCGACAGTATCTGTCTTGCACACGGCGCCTTTAATTTGTCTTTGCCTGTCATTTCCTGCTTCTCCAGAAACAAAGCCATGACATCAGAGATTCAAACAGTGATAGCTGCTGGAGTGTTCACCTTTGATTGAGCATCTCTGCTCGCACAGTCCGCCTCACTGCCTGTTTTCGGCTAACTGATCAAATAAAGCAGGTGCTGGAGTAGAGGAGACAAGACAGAGGAGAAGATGAGGCTCTCTTACCGTAGAGCTGCCAAACGCGAACCTTGTCTTCGTACGGGAGGTTGTACTTCAGCGGGTCGCCGACGGGCCCCTGGTAGTATGGACGCATGATGGACTCAATGGCAGAGGTGTGAGCGAGACCTATAGCGTGACCAAACTCATGCACGGCCACCGCGAACAGATCCATCCCATGAGAATCTGATAGGAGATGATGAAACCCAGAATTAAAAGTCTCATCAAAATCAGCCTAAGGGAATCTTGTATTGCAGGTGTATTCTTTTAAATTTGAATATATACATTGCTATCTATCATAGCTAGAAGGAATTATTGGAGTTAATGTTAAGTATAGGTTTTATTTAACGTAATTGAACTCATTCAGCTTAACAGAAGGCCCTGCTGATGGATCTATCTGTGCAAGTTGCTCAATATGGTAGCCGGATATTAGCTGGCCCAAACTGATCATTAGCTAACAAACCAGCTGGTCATATCATCTTAAAACTGGTCATGCTAGTTTTTGGAACTTGGTAGCTGGTTGGCCAGCCAATGACCAGCTAATGACCAGCCTGGACCATCTAGAATCCAGATACATGATCCAAAACACAGCTATCAGTTAGGCTGGGTTTTCCAGCAGGGAAACTTTCTCCTAAAGAAAAACTAAAATAAATAACAAGAGACACAAATTGTTAAAATACAATATGAGCTTTAAAATGATTGTGGATAGCATAGCTCAGTTAATCTGCAATCTGATAAGAAATGCTTATCTCCATATTAAAATTCTATGACTGCAGACTTTGGAGATCTGTTCTAAAACACAAAAGGTGACGTGAGATTTCTGGGGTCTTTTTTTATCACTGCTGTCTAGTTGAAACAATCGAGGCAGTAGAGAGATCTTTCTGATTATACTTTTCTGTGGGACCTTGAATTGCTTGTTTCGTAAGCATCCATCATGAAACATCCAGTGTAATTATGCCCTCAGAAACATGGTAATTAAATATGTAATAGTTCAGGATGTACAGATACGCTGTCATTTTGACACAATAAGCTAGTGATTGACGAGGAGGTTCGTGTCATTAAATGTCTCTCACCTTTTTCATTATCACTGCACTCGTTCTAATACACAGACAAACCTGAGCGATACAGCCGGCCATAGAAACATTTACGCTTTTGTGTTAAATGGCCCCGAGAGATGGCAACATAAAAGCAGACTGAGCCATAAAAGTGTCATTGGAATTACTGGAATGGAAAAAGAGATAGATAAAAACAGATAGATAGAGAGAGAG
>JAZGTJ010012193.1:0-14789 GCA_036877575.1 Botia almorhae
TTAATGTTTCCATTAAGTAACAAAAACATTAAAAATATTATTTTTAACGGTTTTGTTACAATGTCAAGTTTTTTAGATGTTGTATTAACAATGATTGGTTACAAGAACGTTATTCAAACATTTTTTAATTTGGTAATGTTTTTAAAATGTTCCACTAACTGCTTAAGAACAATGTTTTGATATATATGATATATAATATTAAAAAGTATTTTACTAATGGTACTGCAAGAATTGTTTTGATTAATTTTGAGAGAACTTTTAGAGTCAACGCTCTGAGAATGTTCCCTGTTAGCTGTCTCATTTTTATCACACAACCCTCAATATACTGCTATAGTTATGCCACACGCAAAATTCCACATGTACAACATTCTACAACATTTTAACTCTGGCTACTAATATCTAATAGAGATTTTAGATGACGAAATAGTAGATATGTTTCATACATGCCATAAATATATTCAAAAGCTCTTACATTCTGCTAAATAAATATTCTTTAGACATTTGCTGTCATTTCTTCTGTTAAAAGCAATTGAAAGTAATAAACCATTACTTTTATGACACATTTTCTATTTCCGCGTTGTCTTACGTTTCAGATAAAAGAGGTATAATTTCTTTGATTCCCTGGAAACATACATATTTATACGACTTCAATTTACATGCAAAAATACTTAGGGGAATTGATTTGACAATTATTTCTCGCCATGTTTTTCAGCGTAAATCTACGCGACCTCTCGTTTCAAATCTAAAATAGACAAAATATCATTGCTGCTTTGAGGAAAAATAGCTACATGGTCATTTAAAATCCAATTTGTATAGCAACATTTTATTAAAATTGAACTCCATTGTGTTCAGATATAAATTAAAACTATGTAATTTGCTGCTTTTGTAATCAGTTATTTTCGTTATATTATATTGTTTGTCTTATATGTGTGCAAAAGCATGCCACACGGAAAGCTGCCAAACACACAATATTAGATGCACAATTTCCATGCATCCATGTTTTTGTGTGTGTCTAAGCTCTTGTTTGCCCATCAAATTCACCTGCCATGTTTGTGTCTGGTCCTCATGTCATATTATCATCGCATGTCCAGACGTAGCTCCAGGGGGGTGGAGCGCTCACCTTACTGATCCCTGGCACAGGCCAGGGCAGCTGGGCACGAGTCGGCCTCCGCCACCCTATCAGTCCTGGTCCCCACATAATAGAAGACCAGGGGCTGCAATTAGGAGGCCAAGGAGCCACTATACAGCTCACCTGTCAGCAAATGTCCCAACGACGGCGCCGCGGGCCGGCTAACACTGGCAGCGCTATGCCGCCCCTGACAGGGCATCTCCATGCAAGAAAATCTCACTAACAATCCCCCCACACGAGCTGTCACTCAAACACATCGCTATGGCACTGCTGACCCCATGGCCAACAGACTAGCAGGCCCTTTGCTTAGACCAACCGGGTCACCACGGTTGCCGTGGCTTAGTCACCCTGACACAGAGTGACATTAACGACGGTCGCAGCGAGGGGAGGGGTGGAGGCAGAGCTGCTTCTCAATCACACGGAGTTGATGATGAAACCGTGAAAAAAGCAGGGAAGAGGAGGAGAAGACAGACTGACCTGAGCTGTTGGCCGAACAGCAGCTAAGAAATGTTGAAATGTCTCCATCTCAGAGAGATTTTTTTGCCTTTCACTGACAGTGTGTCAAGATATTCAGAAAGGGAAACGATGGCAGCTCAGAAATGAGGCTTTTCTATTCTACCTGGGTGCTGGAGACAAAGAACTTGGCAAAAGTGTGTCAAAAACGTAGGAGTTTTGGGACAGCTTGTAGAATTAGCATGGTTGCGTGCTGGGTGACAGCGCACGGCTGTGCTGCAATCCTCCAGAAAATATTTCGCAGGGCAAGTTTAGTTTGAAACATTGTGCATTAGCAAACAAAAAAATAAAGCTAAACATAACAAAAGAATATGTCTGGGCCAGAAACGCGGCTAATTGGATTGTTTTGACGTGCCAGCGACGGCCGCTTCAAATGTAGCGAGCGTAATGTGTCGTCTGATTTACTGACGTTTGTGCTAATCTGTTTAATTTTCTTTTGAGGGGAAAACATCCACATGAATGGAGCGGTTAGTTTTAATGTTGATTATCTGGAGACGGATAAAGAGATCCAGACAGAAGAGTCTCAATACGAATATATTTAGGTTGTGGGCATGAGACTCGCGTACTTTATTCACCGCTAACCCTCGCGAGCCTGTTTGCAGTCGCTCATTCGGTGTCCGCTCTGTTAAACGTATTTACTGACATTAAATCGGGCGTTACTAACATTTTTACTGACGCTTAAATGGAACGAGATGTTAAAGGCGCATTACGCGGCACTACTATTAAAACAACCCCAAATTTTGTCGTCCTATCGATCTGTGAGTGCGTTGCGATGCACAACTTCTGTTTTCAATTAGTTTAAGGTCTATCACATAAGAACAGCAGAGTAATCAATGTGTAATTTTGAAAAACGCCAAGTTACCTTTATTCACAAACAGGTGCGTTACTTTATGCATGTGGCGCATTGGACTGTTTTTCACATATTCAGATGTGGATTAAACGTATAAAGATCACGCAGTCATACCCCCTGGCGAATGGAGGCTCATTTCAACCCATTGTTCTCTATCAGTAGACGAGGCAGATTCCTGTAATTAGCTGTCAGCGCAGAGCCCCACAGCAGCTTAGCGCTGTCCGCTCACATCAAACTAATGAAACACAATCCACTCAAACGTCCTGGATACAGATTTGTGGCAATACAGCACGAAGACGCAATGGGAGGGGCGAACATGTTGCTGGCTGGGGTGGGTTTACCCCCGATCTCCATCCAGATCTGCAAGATTTAGAAACCAGGGTCATTAATCCGTTAATTCGGCACATTTTTGACAGCCAATTAATAGAGAGGGAGATCTGCGATCTGGGGGTGAGGGAGTCATTTGGGGTGAGGTGAGGCTAAAGGGCGCTCTGGTGTCTCTCTCCTGTGAGGACAAACGTGCCCCCCAAAAAGTCAACCTCAAAATATCATGTACCCATTAACTGTTGAACAGATACGGATTTATTTCAAATGACATTTTATAGATTTCTGTATGTTAGAGACTGCATGACTGTATATATTTTGTACATGACTGTATACAATCAGGCAATTGATTTTAAATACCTGTGTCTATATTGTTATCTATGTTGCTTGACCTCTGTGTAAACATCCTACCGTTAAACGAATGAACTGTCTTGTGCAAACTATTTTTCTCTGTTTACTGAATTAAAATGAATAATAATAAGTGCAAATATTTTAGGTTATGATATCATATTACTCTTGTTGGGAGTGCTTCATTTACCTGTGGTAAAAGCGTGGCAAGGCTTGGCCTCTTGTGGTACATTGTCCCCCCCTCCCACCACACACACCTTTTCCCGAGGGCATCTAAAACAACCGGCAACCAGAAAGTACAGCAGAGCAAGGCAGAGGAGCAGACCAGAGAGAGCGTTCAGCCGTGATAAAACAGGCCAATCAGCATCCGAACCGCCGGTTACAGCCTAAGAGCACCAACACATATACACACACACACATTACTTACACATACTTAAAACACATCAATGTCATACACGATGCTGTATATGAATATATGTTTCTCTTCAGTTACTAAAACATGTGAGTCATAGCTGACCTGATAATGAGAATTATGCTTGTCTAATTTTCATAGATATTTATGAAATTTAAATGAGGCTCTTTGTGGCTCCTTTATTGTGTGACAGAGGGTATAGAAACATACCATAAGAATGCCAGCGAGGACGAATGAATTTGATCTATTTAAAATGCGTGTTTGAATATTCGTGTCATGTTGTTATGGTAATAGATGCAGTTTATGACACTGTGTCAGACATGTGCATGCTAACTGACTGCTCATCAGACACTTACATATTACAATATGAAAAATAATTACATTCAACAGGGATAATTCAGTTACACACAAACATGGAAAACCATGTTCACCCTAAATTAAATGATCTGAAAAGATAACAGGGTAATGTTCTCAAGATTCAGAACTGAAATACTATCTGTGCTGGAATTCTAAAACATTTAAATCTGATGTGAGATTGTGAACTAAATTGGTCATTGCAGACAGACAGCATGATGGGACATGGCACGCATCATTTCTCATGCATCACTGTCAGTCATTATTCTAAGGCACAAACTCTAAATACAAATCTTGAATCACATTATTGTGTGCATGTTTCATGCATATGTTTGTCTCAATGCAGTGGACTATCTTTTTCATTTTAAGAAAAATAGTTTAGTCAGAAATTAAATTGTGTCATTTCCTCACCCTCATGTAATTCCAAACTCATCCAAAGCTCTGAAAAGGACAAAAAACAGACAACAGCTGTTTGTGGGAATAGGACAGAAATGTTAGTCATTATTAGATTTGGAATATAATGCACATTTAATGTCATAACCACTTTTATGAAACTTTAACATTTGTCTGACGATTGTCAGATTTGGAATAACAAAATTTTACATTTTATACTCCAGAGTTTTGTCTTTAATATACCTTTTTTAGTACTTTCACTTAGCGGTACATGTGTATAAATGAGTATAAAATAAGGTGAGATTTACAAAATACATATTAATTCGACCAGAAATCGATCCAGATTCCTGATTCTAATTCACGTTTACACTGTAAACAGGTTCACTGGCACCTACACACTGCAGGTAAAGTGGATTTTTAGCTTTCTCATTACTCCCATGATGTTGCTGTTTAACCAAGGGCATGGCCTGTCCGTCCACCTGGATATGAATGAAATGATCTGGATCTGCTGCTCCCTAATGGCTGCAGATTACAGGATAACCAGAGACCAGCCTGTTGACTTATCTAAGATAGCCAAAGCAGTTATAACAAGTGCAATGTTGTTCGAATGTTCAGGAACACCTGTTGATTATTTTAGGTGTTCATTCAGCTGTTTACTGTAACCTGTGATCTTTCCCCACGCAAGTTCTACAATTAAAATAATCCAAAATGGCAGACGACATAAGAGAAATTTCAATGAAACATATTTAATTTAGTATTGAGAAGTATTAATTATTACGAATTTCACATGTGAAAAAACTGTGATCACATGTTAAATTCTTACGGGAAATCCATGGAATCACATGTAAAACACACGTGATGGTGTATTTATGCACATGTGAAATTCATGTGGCTTTTCTGTAACGGATTAAAAAAAGGTAATTGTATATGAAAAATACACTATTTAACCCAATTCTGGTGTGCTGTGTATTTTTATGCTAAGAGTTTTGCGCCGTTAGTGAGTGTTTCACTATATGAGGATCTGGTTTAGTTGTGCTGTCTTAGAAGTCAGATTTCTATGTAAACAGCAGCTCACTGAGTTTTACACCAAAGCTCATGTTTGTTTCACAGTCAGCAATACACACTCGCGCACTAAAGAGGGTGTGTGTGCCTTAGTGCGCGCACTGAGCATCCTTCTACAGAATTGTACGGATGCATGTCTGTCTCCTGAAATTCCTTCTGGGTCAAAACTAATTGGTGCAGCTGCAGGAAAGTCTGGGGTCAGATAATGACCATGAGCGCTCGGAGCACTGAAGCATGAACGGGCCGCCACCACTGAGCCACTCCACTGTCTCGCCGACCGGAGACACAAAGAGAACAAGAATGAGAAAAAGAGACAGGCGATAGCAAATGTACAAAAAGGCGAGTGGGGAAGCAGTGGAGAAATAGATGAAATAACTTACAAACTTTAAATCCCACCTACACGAGTACAACGTCCAGGGGGATGCAGTGATTTAGGTCATCAACTGTCCATTCTTAAAGTTAATGTAATCTGTTGTCCCCCGCAAACTCCCCTGAATGGGCCCCACTCTGACTTGCCTTAAAGCTGGGACCCTAAAGCTTAAGGGCCCCCCCATGAGCTCACAGTAATGGGATCTATAAAAACATAACAAATTTAGAGGAAGCATATGGATGAATATATGAATAACACAAACAGCCCCGCCCTGACACAGGCAGTGAATAGTGAACAGGATCCTTTTATAATATTAATAGACGTTTGAGAGCTTATCATAATATTTCCTCATGGTCTGAAGGGACAATGCAACACATTCGTTATACAGCGTCTGTCACTGTTGCCGTCGTGGCTTCTTAACGCATTATCACTTCCAGCTGGTGAAGCCTTCGCATAACGTTTTTTGTAAACCTTAATAGAACTGCAGAAAGAACCATTGATAATGGAATAATACCTTACAAAGACGACCTCGGCTACTGTACTGATGCTCATTGTATCAGCCGTGGTGTGGATCGCTAACAGTTACGACAGTGTTAAAATCGGTGTCAGAGTTCAGTGTTTATCAGTTCATAGAATATTCCCAAAATAACAAGCACACAGGTCCATAGACGCATCTCCACTAACTTCTGTTATGATGTGTGCACAATCATTCTTTGAGATTGCTGTGCTATTATTTGAATGAGCTACGAGTCTGTTGTCATGGTTTTAATCATTTCACATAAAACATTTTATGGTGTTGGTCAGATGGTCATTCCGTGTTTAAGCGGGAACACCATCTGAGGTTCCATCTGAGGTCTCTCTCTCTCTCTCTCTCTCTCTCTCTACATATATATATATTTCTGCTGATTTATTTCTCAAATGCCTCACGTTTGCATGATCAGTCTGTGGCTGAATGTGGACCAAAGCCCATATGAAAACTGGTAAAGGTCAAAGCAGAGACCTGGATGGATCTGAGCTCCAGCAGGAGGTCTACAGGAAGAGGAGGAGGATGAGGAAGAAAACGAGATGGCAGACGAGAGCATGAAGATCCGCCGCTCGGCAGCAACTTAACACCAGCGGACATCAGAGGTGTCAACATCACGAGACACACAGCACGAAACACCCTCTTTATCTGTCCCATATGTGGAAGTATCTGGGGTGCAGCGTGCTGTGGGGGAACGGCCGGACCTCTGCTGCTTGAGATCCATCAGATCTGGATTGTGTGACTCTCTGATCACACAGAAGAACATGTCAGAAGAACTGCTTTGGATTCTATACAGATGTATCTAGTAGAGGTTGCATGACTGCTTTGTTTTACGCGTTCTCCAGAAAAGCAGTGGAGAAATCGGCAGGTTTTCCCTAAATGTTTAAACGTACACTATACATGTATATACTATACTATACATATACACAACTGTGAGTGTGTCTATCTCGGTTGCCAGATTCATACTGCTTGCATGTTACACGTTAAACGATGCAGAGTACCACTCACAGTTTCCATAAACCTTTGGATGATGTTTAGCCTCAGATCGGTAATTAAATACTTCAATACTAATTAACACAGACCATGTTAGATATCTACTTCAAATTAACACATAGCGTGTTAGAAATTTACAGCTTCAGAAGTTGGTAAACCCAGCGCTAATGTTCACTGTATTTTCACTCTCACGTAACTAAAAATATATGTGCCATTACAGGTTACAGTTTAAAATATTTTACTATTCATATGTCCTAAGTATATTCTTTATTCAATCCAATGACTAGTTGCAAAAACTATCACTAGTATTTACACAGTTAATTGAACAGCTACGCATAGTAAATACCCATTTTCACACAATGTCCAACACAAGTACATGCTGCAGGTTTTTCTTCAGCAGGGGCTGATGGAATGAGACGGGCACGACATCCTCTGATTCTCTGTAACACTGAGAGCACATCTGACATAATAACACTGTGTGCAGGCTTTCAGTGTAATAACAAAGAGCAATGCACAACCACACACACACACGCATGCGGTGTGCTCACATGAACATCTCAGGAATAAACCATCTCCTCTGGTGTCTGACCCTGGTCTACTTCAAATAATCAGCTCAAATTCGTTTTCTTTCAGGTGAGATTAGGAGCCTCTTTCGACCGGCCTTGGGGGGGAGTGAGAAAGCCTTTTATGAGAAAGCACACAAGAGGGTTTTGCTGCGGTGAGTCGACAGAAATGACATGCATCTTTAGCTTACTTCAAACAGCTTCACTCCGCAACATTTACCCAGGTTAACGAAAGGCACAATACATTGTATACCTACAAAAACCAACTTAGAGCTCCTTCAAACAGCAGCCTCGCGTCAGTCTCAATTTAGCGAACGCTCGGTGCACTAGCCCTATAACCTAGCATCTTATTGATCAAAGAGTGACGCGGGCTGGCCAGGCTTCCCGACACTTAACGCCTTCTCTGAACCTTTGATCTGATAATTAAGAAGCTTTCTCTGGGGCAAAAGCTAAAAATATTCAACTACACCCAAAAGCCCTCAACGTACATTGATGTCTATCACCAGGCCATAGGCTAGACTGCATTTAATAGAGAGAGACGCTGAGTAGCCAACCCCTTGCTGGTAGAAAACACTGAAAAAATGGCTTCTGAAGATGAAAGTCCAAATGGAATCTTGGGAGAGCTGATGGAGTGTGTTGACCACCTAAAAGTAATCAAGGGGAAACAAGCCGAGCTATTAGTGTCACTGGGGGCCTTGAAATGGGCAAACAAAATTAGGGTTTGGATGAGGGCTGGTTTGTGCTTTTGGTCCATTATTTGTTGAAGAGCGAGAGCAGTAGGGCTGTTTGTAGTACGACTGTGAGCTTGGAAGTTTAAAGAAAAAGAAAGAGAAGATCTTGTAATGTTGATATATCAGCGGGAGAGTTTATGCTGCCTGACATGCGTTCATGTGTGTGTAGGGGAGAAAGAGATGGAGCAGCTCTATAATACCTGGAGAAAGTTGAAAAGTGACTTGAAATCTGTTACCTCTGTCCAAGGATCAATGGATTTTAGAGCCAGTCAACTCTGGAAACAAAAGAAAATGTCATTACAATGCTGATTGGCTGATGGTGAATATATTTCATATATTGCTTATATATTTCATTTAAAAACAACACAACATGACATGACACTATTATTATGACCTATATAATAATTTAAACCTTGAGCCCTTCTGTAGTATCAGCTGATTTCTGAGATTAATGACTGGCCAGAAAGACACAGAAGACCTTTGACCTTTGCCCTGCTGACCGTCTTCCCTCAAGGCTTGACTTGACTCTGCCCCATGAAAACATGACCACAGCAAAATAATCTCCTCCGACTGGATCCAGGGCTCTTCAGAGGCAGACCCTTCTTCTGCTTATGTAAATCCAATAGCAGCGTATATTTACAATGTTCTTTGTTTTAATATAAAACACATATTAAAAGAAAGTTGATTTTAATATTAGGTAGTTTTTAATTTGTAATACTTCAAGGATTATTGTAAAAACATGTGAGGTTTATTTATGACCTCTGTCATCAGATAAATCATGAGCAAGAGCAATATGTAAAGAAAAAAATCAAAAGATCAAAAGAACATATTCCACCACAAGCCTCCAACTGATAAGCTCCCAGCCAGACACCCCGTCCCCTCATGAGAGAAGAGTCCTCGCTCTGTTTCCAAAAATCCTTTAAGAAACTTCTCCAAAAAGCTTTACGGTTCCTTCACGGTGCATTTACCGGTTTACAACCACACACAAGTACAATATGACAACTGTACACCCTTTAAGAAAAGGTGCTACACAATGCCCTAAAACAAAATTTTTGGCTGTATGGTTCAATAAACATCCACATAACCTTTTTGTTTCATAAAAGGTTCTTTGTAGTGGAAAACGGTTCTTTAGACTGTAGGTAAGAAGAAAATGTGCTTTTTTAAACAACATGTGGCTGAATGGTTCTTTGGGGAACCAAAAATGGTTCTTTGGGGAACCAAAATGGGTTCTTCTATGGGATCTTTGTGAGGAACCTTTTAAGAACGTTCTATTTTTATAGCTGCCGCATGGAGATAAATGCAGCAGTGTGACTCTGGTTAAGGCCTCCTCTGAACATCATTCCTCTCGCCACGGGCAGGGAGGAGGATGTACGAGGCCGCAGGATCTGGCCTACGGCTTTGAAGTGGGTCTTCAGATGAGATGAAGGGATGGGGTTGATGGGGTGATAAACGAGCTGATGAGAGGTAGAGTAGTCCAGAGATGGGACCTGGAGCATCAGCCACAGCTATGGACTTCCGGGCAGTAGGAAATGCTCGTAAATCACGTCACTGGAACCGTTGACCTCTGGTCGGCACGAGAGGTGTAACAGACATGCTCATCTTTTGTGCTCTCACTAGAGGGAGAACAGCCATGCTCAGAGGTCGTGAGGGATTCCTACTCATCATTTTGAAACTATTTTGAAAATGCAACCAGCTTTGGTGTCGTGGCCTGAAGAGACGGTTCAAATTCTTATGCTGTCATCAGACAGTCAGCATTGTCAGCACCTCATGATGTCATTGTGTTTTTGTCATTTACGACTCGGGTGATTGGCTGTAAATATGTGTGTGCAGAACTGAGCAAATGTGCATCTCGTGCAGACGAATAGCAATCGCTTCAATTACAACTGTATATGCACAGATCTGACAAAAGATTTAAAAACAAAGTGTCTGCAAAGCAGCAGGAAAAACCAAACATGCCACAGAAGTAATGCAGTTTGCATCTTTAATGCATCTTTAAATGCACATTCATGCCATTTATTGTCATCCTGAAACGTAAACAACAAACATCGGATAAAAGCTGAGCCCCGCTGACCTCTAACATATTCCATTCTGGACATATTATCTTCATATTCTGTGTCTTTATTCATAAATCTCCACATCAACATCTCTCTCCACCAACCCAGAAGACAAAAAAACGTTTGGGGCAAAAAAAGAGAAATAATTGGATTCTAAGCTTCCTCCACCCCCCCATACCCCCCCCCCCCGACGTGTCGGACACCCCTAATTAACAACAGGGAGAGTCAGAGAGAGCCTGGAGAAAGAAATCTGCTGTTTGGATTGAAAAAAAATGACCGGCAACATATTGTCTTCTTCTCGTCCACATGGGCTAATAACATCTAGTGGCTGGTGCAGGAGAACGAGGAGGCGTCAAAACCTGGCAAAGTCACTCATTCATAAAATCTCAATGTGTGACTATAGCTCTAATTACAAGCCACGTCGGCCTCAATTAGACCACAGCCTTCTCTCTGCGTTAACTCCTAATTAATGTATCGCCGGTTAATTACAGGTTTTGTGAGGGGGCTCTGTCAGGCGATTGCTGGTTTCTCAGCGGGAGGTTGGAGGACTTCTGTACAGCAGCTCTCGTCCAAAACCTGTACGCTGTCTTGCTGTGTAGTGTGTATATAGGCAGCTTCCTTCTAAGGCTGTGTCACAACTGAAATGCAACCTCATAACTGAGCAATTCGTTTTCATTATAAAGCATTATTTGATTTAATTTTTATACCATGGATCAACTAAGCTCATATACAATTTCATATATCTTCATAAGGGTTTTTAAAACATCCTATAACCAAATACAGAAATCTTTGTCACAAAATTACCCTTTTTCAGAGAAAACTGAGAAACACTCTGCACTTTTTGTATAAATTAACAAAATTATTTTCAGACAACATGATAAATTTAACATGATAAATATTAAAATTGTTTATTTTACTCTTTCACTCTATGGATTATTAAAAGTGTCAAAACATTTAAAATATAATATTTTCATGATAAATGTTCATATTTTAACAGCGTCGGGTTCAGAACTATAAAAGTGTTCAAAAATATATGAAGGCAAGGTTGATAAAAGTTCAAAAGAAAGTTTTAAGTGACCTTCATATTTCGAAAACAAAGACGTTTGATGAGGTAAGAATTATTAACTTCGGGAACTTTCTGTTGTTTAAGAAAACCCACATACAGGTTAAAATGTTCTTTTTTAATTAGATTTATCCAATTTAAAATGAACATTTCTAAGTAATGAATGAAATACAAGTATTTTCATAATTAATATTTTCTCTGCTCACCTGCCGTTTTGAATACATTTTTTCATAGAACTTGTTGCATTGCATTATGGGATTGCCTTAATATTATTTTTATGGGATTATCTTAATATTATATATAATATAATATTATTGCCTTAATATTATTTTAACAAACATGGCACCTTACCATAGCTTTCATAACATCAGCCTTAAAGTCATCTTTAGGTTTAATTTCCTGTCTTCACAGTCATGCAGCTGCCATTAAAGGGTGTCATCTTTGTCTTCCCCAGTTCTTAAAAACAGCAACTGTGGACGAGGCACCATTTTACAGCTCTTAGAGCGGGAGAGAGGTTGAAGAGAGGAGATCGGCGGTGAGATGGCAGGAGACATCAATATGAGACTAAGGGAGCAGGAGGGAGAAAAAGCAGAGTTAGAAGTGGTAGATTGGGAGTGAACGTGGGTGAACGAGTGCAGAACAAAGCGCGTGTGAACGAGAGCGGGAGAGAGGGAGAAGGTGAGAGGCAGACGATTGTAAGTGTGTTTGCGTGAGAGAGAGAGAGAGAGTGACATGTAGATAAAGCAGAAAGAAAGAATAGTAGAATGAGAGCACGCTTTTCTCCTGCTGTCCCCATGTGACTGGTCCCGCTTGCCTTACCATGTGTTAATTACACATGTAAGACCTATTATAACCCTGCAGACACCTGCTGACTGGGAAAATGAAGGCGGCACACTGGAGCAGCACTTGAGCGTGCTTGGCTCTCGCTCTGACTGAAGATAATAGTTTCTCTCCTGCATTTTCACAGGCTGCGGTAACTAACTCTGCAGACGGCGAGTAGGGGAACACAGTTAGCACGGAAATGTTCCGCAGCCAGTCTGTATGACTAGCGTGTCAAGCAGCTCCTGGTGTTTCATTTGAAGCGTCGGGGTGGAAAAGCTTGTCATTGAAACGTGTGATCAGTCTTAAGACCGAGAAAAATGATCGAACAGCAGGTCCAGTATAAAGAGGCAATATTCATGTTTGTTGTTTTTTGAATGAATATGAGCAATTACAAGCAGGTTTAACTGATGCATATATTTGCAGAAGCCATTACAGATATACACTAACACAATCTAAGTGTTCCTGTAGCTCAGTTGGTAAAGCATTGTGTTAGCAAGGCAAAGCTTGCAGGATAATCATCTGCCAAATGTAAATATGATCTAAAGATCATATTTTATATGATCTTCTGTTTGTGTCACATTTTCAGATTTGTATACATACATCCGTCAGACTTTTTTTGTTTACATGTATCAATATCTACTGCAGTATTTGATGCTGATGTACAAATACAGTTAACATACAGTACAGTACACAGTACAAATACAGTGCAAATATTACAATCCGATACCATGCTACCAGCACAGCACTTTTTTTTAAGAAATTACATATAGCAACACCATCATACATCGAATTATAAACAGGGCCGTTGATTCCCTAAAGATTACTGATTGTTTTTAAATATCCAGTAAAGAAATCAAACTCTAAAATTGAAAAATTCAAACAATACTGTAAGCTGTTTTAGCATGCTGTGCTCACTAATAAATGTTCCTACACCTTTTCTGTGGGGAGAGAGGGAGTGATTCGAGATTAGATACACTTGGGTCACATGGGGACGTTGAATGAAGCTAATAGAGAGGAGGAAGATGATCTGATCACCTTCCTCGCAGCAGGGCACTCTGGGATTGCACTCTGTCTAACATCCTGCCCCGGGTCACATCTCCTCATTAATATTCATGACGGAATTTCACGGCTCCGTCTGTAGCTACACCAATCACAAGAGTTCGTTTATTAATTAATCATTTTTTTCAGAGATACTTACATGTGATTTTGCAAAGCGGCATTGTTAACGGAAAACAATAAGAACGATGGGGTTGTTTATCATATACATCAAACAAAGCCCGATATGAAGTCTAATATAATCTCGTATCATAATTATTATCTTCAAGGACAAACAAAGCATAAAATAAGAACATTAGGTTTTAACTTGACTTGTTTGTTTTTAAGCAGCGCAAGGCCGTCTGGAAGCTCAGGGTGAACGCTGGGTGAGCTTGTATTCTCCTGAGATTTTCATCATAAGGTCTGTTAATCTACACGCCTGTAAGGTTTAGAATTGACCTCCTTTTAGTTTGACTGCAGCATGCTAAAGCTTTCATGAGTGTGGGCTTGTGCTACTGTGTTAATGTGCTGATGATACACATGATCAAGATCCCAGCGCAAACAACGAAAAAAAAATCAATACTATGCAGGTAAATACAAGTGATTGACATGTCAAGGATAATAACTGAGGCCAGTTGAGATGCTGCACGACCTTAATAACCCAAATATGAAAATTCTTTCATTATTTATATTATTTATAAAAGTACCATAAAAGTATGTGTGCAACATTCCACTCCAGCTGACAGGGAACATTCTCAGAACATTGGCTAATGTTCTCTAAAGGTTCTCTCAAAGTTATCACAAAACATTATTTGTAAGTTGCTAGTGGAACGTTTTAAAAATGTTACAGAAGTTTGAATAACATTCTTATAATCAAGCAAAAACATTAACACAATGTCTAAAAAAATGTATGTTTTGAATGTTCCTAGAACTTTTTGTTGGAAACGTTACAGAAAGGTTAGGGAAATGTTCTTACAACCTAAAATTGTTAGATGGGACATCATCTCCATCTACATGTAAGCCTTAAATGAGCAACCGACCAAAATTCACTCACACTTCAGTAATTAATTTAGACACCAACACCAAACATGACACGACAAGTCTCATTGGACAATTGTGGTCACTATAAATGACTTCGTACATAAAAAACTCTTTGTTTCACAAAGAAACCAACAGAATACAGGTTTGAACAACATGAGGGTGAGTAAATGACAGAATCTTTATATTTAAATGAACTTCAAAATTTCCCT
>JAZGTJ010012194.1:0-16088 GCA_036877575.1 Botia almorhae
CATTTTGCAGAGTGGCTGTAGCGTTTTTCCTGTATTCCCTGAGTGTGTTGCGGTTGTAAACACGGACACCGGTGGCATCGATGTCCATGCGCCGTTGAATGTTGAATGAATCCGGAGCGGCCGCTGCGCACTACTGTCGCGCCGCCATCTTGGATTGACCAAGAGTATGGAGGGAATTATGAGTATGGAAGGAATTATGGTGTTAAACGCTGAACTGTAGTCAACAAACAGCATAACATAACATAATTTTAACATAATTCCCCTTCCTGCTGTCCAGATGGCTTCAGTAGACCATCTTCAGTAGACCGTCTTCAGTATACCGTCTTCAGTAGACCGTCTTCAGTAGACCGTCTTCAGTAGACCGTCTTCAGTAGACCGGTTGGGACAGTACGCAAACTGTAGCGGGTCCAAGGTGTCAGGTAGGGAAGAAGTGATGAAGTCTCTGATGAGTCTTTCAAAGCACTTCATCACTACTGAGGTCAGGGCTACTGGGCGGTAGTCGTTCAGGCAGGCAGGCTGGGGTTTCTTGGGGACAGGAACAATGGTGGACTGTTTGAAGCATGTCAGGATTGTAGACTGTTCCAGGGAGAGGTTGAAGATCTCAGTGAACACAGGAGCAAGCTGGTCGGCACAGGCCGTAAGGACCCGACTCGTGATGCCATCTGGTCCTGCTGCTTTCCTGGTATTCACTCTCCTGAATGCCATTCTCTCGCTGTGCTCCGAGATGATGAACCTCTCCGGCATGCTTCTCGTGTGTGCTGCCTATAGTGCTGTTAACCAGAATAAAAATGTATACCGGAAAAAAAATCAAGTATAGTTAAAGTGAATATATCGATTTTAAATAACCATTTTTACTATTATAATCATTTTCTGTGTCTGTGTGTAGGCCTGGAAATGTCCACATATAATTTTATCAGGACACAGGGGATGCATGTGATGAGGCCCCTGACATCCTTTTAGTAAAACAATAGTTTTTATGTGCTTCTTGAAAGTTTGTGAACCCTTCAAACATGATTAGATTTTGTGTAAAAAAAATAGAATAACCTAATCAAATGTACATCCAAAACCCAATTTTTTTTAAGCATACTTGCAAATAATGGACACAAAAAAAAATACATTGTCATTTTTTATTGAACAAAAGGGGTTAATTTAACAAAAACTGGAAATTTGACTTGTGCAGAAGTATGTGAAGCCTTTTATTTAGTAGCATGTGGCAACCCCTTTTGCAGCCATTACTTCAACCTAGTCTTCTGTAACCACTGACCAGTTTCTCACATCTGTCTTTGGGGATGTCTTTGCCCACTCCTCCTTGCAGAGCTGAGAGTTTGGAAGGATTTCTGGCATGTACTGCCTGCTTCATGTCTAGCCACAACATTTCAATTGGATTAAGATCTGGACTTTGACTAGGCCAATCAACAGTGTGAACCTTCTTTCTTTTAAGCCATTCCTTGGAGGATTTGCTTGAATGTTTAGTTAGGGTCATTGTCTTGTTGCATCACCCATTTTCGGCCCAGCTTCAGCTCTCTGACTGATGGCAGGAGATTCTCTTCAAGAATTTGTTGATAGGTCTTTTTATGAATAATATGGAGTCGCCCTGGCCCAGAGGCAGAAAAGCAGCCCCAGACCTTCACATTTCCTCCACCATGCTTCACTGAGGTTCTTTTCCTGGAATTCAGCGTTGGCTTTTCTCCAAACATGGTGGCTTTGATTATGACCAAATAAATCTATTTTGGACTCATCTGTCCAAAGAATGGACTTCCAAAAGGCCTCTGGTTTGTCCGAATGCTTTCTGGCAAAGAAATGGGCGGCTTTGTTCCTTTTTGAGAGCAGAGGCTTTTTTCTAGCAACCCTCCTATAAATGTCATGTCTGTTAAATTTTCGTCTGATTGTAGACTCATGTACATTTATCCCAGATGCTGCCAGAGAGGTTATTATATATGTATATGAATGCTTGGGAGTTGCTCTGCAGATCGGCTCGACTTTGGTAATAAAGTCTATCTTTTGGCATCAAATAGAAATTTTTTAGACAGACCAGCTGGCGTGAGTCTTTTGCAATGGTTATTCTGCAATGAATCACATTCCTGTTACCATGGAGACACATATAGCTTGTCACGTGACATTTTGCAGTCACTGTGGCGCACTGCAGCTTATATATATCTTGCATACAAAATATTTAGAAACCTGATGATGAAATGATTTTCCAATTGTCTGAATACAGATTTGAATTTAGCAGGTGATCACATGACACTAAACATTCTATCCACACTTGTGTGATCGTATGCATCAAAGGTTTAACAAAGCAGGGACCAAAATCTAAACAGGCAGGGTCTACAGATAGAGCCTGTAAATTCCATACCATGCCAAAGCTAATAAAAGAACCATGTTAAGAATCATAAACTTAAGGCTGACTCTAGAGGCTCAAATGGAGCCCTTGGTAAGCCCTTAAAACTAAGTTAGGTTAAAAGAAGAGACCTCTGTGCGACAGAAAGGCCTCAGCCATCTGGCATCACAAAGAAACGAGACACCGAAGGATATCTCCAAATAGAGGCTCCATCAACAGGCTCATGGTTAACAGAAATAGCAGCCATATAAACCTTAAGAGTAACAGGAATTAACCCTGCAGAAAGGCACTCTTAAAGGAACTCCAGCACTGAACCAATAGGGCCATGAACTGGGTCAACATGGTGTTGCTCACACTATGACACAAAGAGCTGTCATTTCAGAGCATACAGTTTCCTAGCAGAAGGAGTTCTGGAACATAGAATGGTCTCCATAACATCAGTTGAGAGACCAGCATACAAGAGCTGGTTCCCTTCAGGGAGAGCCTGAACAGGGGGTGCAAACACACCCCTCCTTGGTGATTTATTTGACGGCCCTCCCACAGACCACAGACTGGGTGGCCATCAAAAACTGCACCCCAGCCCACGAGAGAAGCATATGTCGTAAAAATCCTGCTATGACATTCTGTCCCTAGAGTGGGACCCAAACTAAGAAACTGGGGTCTGATACCAGTAGAAAGGGTACAAAACATTTGGTGCATAACCCTTATCCTTAGCAGGTTGTTTTTTGGATGATTTTTTTTTCTCTAGCCAGAACTAAAATGGTCTTATATGTAGTAGATCAAAATGAATCTGGATCAGGAATGAAGAATCAGGAATCTGTTGGCTGCTGCTGCCATGATGACTAACAGCCTCTGAATCTGGAGGACTGTTAGATGGTGGCCTAGCTGAATGCCACTCATTGATACCCGATAAGCTGAGTCTGCAAAACTGCTATAGTGTGCAAAGACGCAACAGCCTGACTTGCTACTGCATAAGCCTTGCCCACTAAACTAGATGTAACCCTACGTGGTCTACACACATGGACAAAATTGATGGTACCCTTCCATTAAAGCAAGAAAAACCCACAGTGGTCACTGAAATAACTTGAAACTGACAAAAGTAATGATTAATGAAATTTTACTGAAAGTAAACTAATGAGAATCAGACATTGCTTTTGAATTGTGGATGAACAGAAGCATTAAAAAAAGAAACTAATGGACAAAAATGATGATTCCCCTAGAAAAGACTTAAAATAAATTGACTATAGGCACATTTTAAATGAAAGCGTGTCCTCTAATTATCACCACAGGTGTTTTCAAACTTGTAATCAGTCAGTCTGCCTATTTAAAGGGTGAAAATAGTTACTGTGTGGTTTGATATCATGGTGTGCACCCCACTGAACATGGATCAAAGAAAGCCAAGGAGAGAGTTGTCTCGGGAGATTAGAAAGAAAATTATAGACAAGCATCTAAATGGTAAAGGCTATAAGACCATTTCCAAGCAGATTGATGTTCCTGTGACTACAGTTGCACATGTTATTCAGAAGTTTAAGGTCCACAGGACTGTAGCCAACCTCCCTGGATGTGGTCGCAAGAGGAAAATTAATGACAAATCAAAGAGATGGATAATACAAGAGGTGTTATAATATTGATGATAATATTAGAGGTGAACCTCAGGGTCAAGGTACATCAGTGTCAGATCGCACTATCCAGCGCTGTTTAAGGCAAAGTGGACTTCATGGAAGACGACCGAGGAGGAGTCCACTGTTGAAAGCGAATCATAAAAAAGCGAGACTGGAATTTGCCAAAATGATTATTGAATGATTATGTGAAGTCACAAAGCTTCTGGGAGAATGTCCTTTGGTTTGATGAGACAAAACTGGAGCTTTTTGGCAAGTCACATCAGCTCTATGTTCACAAATGAAACAATAAAGCATAGAAAGAAAAGATCACTGTACCTACTGTGAGATGTTCTGGGGCTGCTTTGCTGCATCTAGCACAGGGTGTCTTGAATCTGTGCAGGGTACAATGAAATCTCAAGACTATCAAGGCATTCAATGTGCTGCCCAGTGTCAGAAAGCTTGGTCTCAGTCACAGATCATGGGTCCTCCAAAAAAAAGACCAAAACATTGGACTGTTCTGAAAGGGCCTTCCATGAGCCCTGATCTGAATCCGATTGAACATTTGTGGAAAGAGCTGAAATATGCAGTCTGGAGAAGGCACCCATCAAACTTGAGAGAGCTGGAGCAGTTTGCTTACAAGGAGTGGGCCAAAATACCTGTCGACAGGTGCAGAAGTCTCATTGAGAGTTACAGAAATCGCTTGATTGCAGTGATTGCCTCAAAATGTTGTGCAACAAAAGTTAAGGGTACCATCAATTTTGTCCAGGCCAGTTTTTTTATGCTTCTGTTGAACCACAGTTTAAAAGCAATGTCTTATTCTCATTAGTTTATTTTCAAGAGAATTTCATTAATCATTACTTTTGTCAGTTTCACGTTATTTCAGTGACCACTGTGGGTTTTTCATTCTTTAATGGAAGGGTACCATAAATTTTCTGAATGTGTGTAAATGGCACACACACATGTATATAATATAGTAATATAGTTACTAAGTAACTAGCAACTTGCTGCTCTTAAAATTAGTTTTTTAATTGCAGTTTTTTTTTATTCTTAAGATTATGAATCCTCTTTCTTAAGTAATTCCATAGTAACTCTATGGTCTATTTTTTTATAGTTAGTTGTGCTTGAGTAAAGTTTGTGCCAACTCTTCCGACCTCTGGTAATTAGAGACATCGTCTCGTCAGGTGTAGTGCCTTTCAAAAGGTGCCAATTTGTGCTAATATACAGACGTAGCATTCTGAGTTTACTCAGTTCATTTACAATATTATTAAACGGAATTGCAGACTGACTAAATCACACATCTCAAAAGTAGTTTTTCCCAGGACTTTTTGAAAAATTTCCTTTAGGAAAAATAACTCCTTCCCTATTGTTATTAATTCCTCAGCTGAAGTGTGCTTTTTAACTAACAGATGTCACATGCCTCCTCCGTGTCTTGTCTGAACTTTAAATTCTTAATCTTCCTCTATAAAAATGGAGTCACCCAACTTCCAGTTATATGGTCATGTTAGATTTGTGTTTGTTGCTGATACCAACATGTTTGTTTAATAAACTCCAGCCTCCTCTCCACCACACCACCAGAGAGAGCCGTCGCCAGAGTACTAACCGGATCCTGCCCAGACTACGTTTCCATCGTGCACTACCTGGAGCTGATCCCTTACTGTTTGTCACCTGGTCACCATTCCCGCCATACTGTATAAACCGAACTTTTGTACCAGATCAAGTCTTGTTCTGCCTCGTGCGACATTTCTGAGCGTTTTTCCCATTGATTATTGTTTGCCTTTCTGTGTATTACCTGAATTGTTTATCGCTGTTGATTGCTCACTGCCTGCCTTGTGATTTGGATTGTTTATTGCTTATGATTGTCTGCTGCCTGTCCTGACCCACGATTGTTTATCGACCACGCCTTTGTCTCACCTACGTTATGTTTGTTACTGTTGTTTACCCTGCCTGTCGACCTCGTTATTGAAGTTGTGCTGCAGATGGATCCCAGCCAATCTGAGTCCTCATTACAGAAGACTCCTGCAGTTGTCGTCGGGGCTTATAGTGCAGGTGTCTCAGCTCGCTCTTCACCAACACCAGCTAACTCGACTAACCATGCTAACAGAGTATTTGGTGAAGGCACTCCAAGGAGTGTGCCTCATGCCGCAGGACCCAGCCTCCCCTGCAAACACATCATTCGCTATCCCCACTTCCTGACGTTTCAGGTCTGGTAAGCCCTCGTCTAGCTTTTCCGGAACAGTTTTTTGCTTCCGGAAATGTAAGAGGTTCTTGCTACAATGTTCACTGTTCATTAATCAACAGCCTTCTTTATACCCCACTGATACAAGTAGAATAGTGTTTGTGTGCTCATTGCTCACTGGGAGGGCACTTGATTGGGCTACAGCGGTGTGGAGGCTGGATGGAAGTTTCCCACATTCAAAATTTTTTTTCAACGCTTCCGTGAGGTGTTCGAACACCTAGCAGGAGGTAAGAGCTGAGGAGAACAACTACTCGCTCTTAGTTAGAGGAAACTCACTGCCTCTGAGTACGCTCTATCTTTTCGCACCTTAGCTGCACAAACTAACTGTGTGGAGGACACCCTGAAAACCCTTTCTCACAGAGGCCTAATACCAGAACTTCAAGCAGAACTCGCTTGCTGGGACGAGGGCAGGAGCCTAGAAGAATTTATTGAGTTGACAATACAGATGGATAACCTGATTCGATCCTGCAGACCAACGACGATGACCCAAGTCCAGTCAGCCGGAGGGTCTCCGCAGAAAGAATCCATGCAACTGGGCTTTACTCATCTGTTCCCGGAGGAATGACCCCAATGCATACAACACCATCTGTGCCTATACTGTGGCGATCTGCCCATCTCAAGGCAACCTGTCCCAGCCGTCCCAACCCAGAGCAACATCTGGTGAGTTCCACTTCAGTTCCGTTAAGTTCCCATACTAACTTTTCCTTGCCAATTTAAGCTAATTGTAGCAGACCAGACCATTTAAACCTGGGCTTTCATTGATTCTGGGGCTGCCGGAAATTTCTTGTCTACCAAACTTGCTTTAAAGTATTAACTGCCGTTATCTCCCTCTGATTGTTCCCTAACAGTGGAGGCGCTAGAAGGCTGATCTCTGGGAGATCACGGAGTCACCCAGCTAACTGAACCCATTAAGCTAACCGTTGGTATCCTTCACACTAAAGAGATACAATTCTATGTTATACCTTCACATCACCATCCCATAGCTCTAGGTTTACCCTGGCTCCAACAACACGAACCCATCATCGCCTGGAAAGAGGGAGAACTTTTTTAATGGGGATCTTCCTGTTTTCATAAATGCATCCAAGCAGTAATTCCCATAGCTAATACTCTGACACCCAAGACCTCAGTCCAAGTTACAAGTCATCCTGTCCCCGTAGTGTATCAGGAATACATGGAGGTGTTTAGTAAGAAAAAGGCCTCTCAACTTCTCCCGCAATTGAGCTTTTACCTGGTGCCGTTCCCCCTAAGGGACACATATTCCCATTATCTTAACCCGAGTCTGAAGCCATGAAGAATTACATTAAGAAAGAACTCAAGAAGGGCTACATTAAACCTTCGAACTCCCTGGCATCGGCTGGATTTTTCTTTGTTAAAAAGAAAGATGGAGGTTTAAGGCCCTGATAGATTATCACGCTCTAAATGACATAACCGTAAAAATTTCGTTACCCACTACCCTTAGTACCTGCCGCTCTTGAACAACTCAGACAAGCTAGCATTTACACTAAACTCGATCTACGGAGTGCTTACAATTTAGTCAGGATAAGAAAAGGGGATGCTGCCTTTTCCACTATCTCAGGTCATTACGAGTACTTGGTAATGCCATTTGGTTTCGCCAACAGCCCTTCGGTGTTTCAATTCTTTATAAACAACGTTTTAGAGATATGCTTGATAAGTGGGTCATTGTATATATTGACGACATGCTTATTTATTCCAATTCCTTAGATGAACAAATTCAACATGTAAAAGCAGTGTTAAAACGTCTTTTAGAATACCAGCTTTATGTGAAACAAGAGAAGTGTGAATTTCACCAAACCAGCACTTCTTTTTGCAGGGTATGTCATCAGTAAGGATGGAGTAGCCATGGATCGAATTCATTGCTAAGTGGCCACAACCAAGAACAGTCAAGGAATTACAGAAATTTTTAGGCTTGCTAATGTTTACAGGCGCTTTATTCATGATTTTAGCCCCATCGCTTCCCCACTTACATCCTTGACTAAACAGACCACCAGCAGGTTAAAATGGTCCACCCAGACCAAAGTCGCCTTTCAAGAGTTGAAAAAAAGATTTACTTCGGCTCCCATACTTAAACACCCAGATCCCGAATTACCCTTTGTAGTCGAGGTTGACGCCTCCAATTCAGGGGTAAGTGCTATTTTATCCCAACATCATGGTAACCCCCGTAAATTGCATCCTTGCACTTTTTTCTTGCAAACTGTCTGCAGCCGAACGTAACTATGATGTGGGTAATCGAGAATTATTAGCTTTGGAAGAGTGGAGACACTGGCTTGAGGGAGCCACTCATCCATTCACCATCCTATACGACCACAAGAATCTAGCATAGCTATGTTTGGCCACAAGGCTTAACCCACGTCAGGCTAGATGGGTTCTATTCTTCACTATGTTTCAGTTTTCTGTCACGTATTGACCCGGTTCAAAAAAACACCAAAACATTTCCCGGTAATCTGAAGAACTCCCCACCCCCTAGTCAAGAACCCATTATTCCTGACACACTACTGGTAGCTCCCATTTTGTGGGATATTTCCACTGAAATCAACGCAGCCAACAGTCAGAACCCTCCTTCAGCCACATGTCCACTCATTGGATTTTTGTACCCGAACCTCTCCGCAGATGCCTACTAACTCTAGTTCACAATTCTCCTAGTTCAGATCACCCTGGGATCACAGGCACAATTGAACTTCTAAGAAACTGCTACTGGTGGTCCTCTTTGTCCTCAGACACGATCAAGCAAATTCACCGCACTGTATGTCAAAGCTCTAAAACACCAAGACAGCTCCCAGCTGATCTACTGCAGCCCCTGCCAAAACCCCAACGCCCTTGGTCACACATCGTGAAAGACTTCATCACTGACCTCCCCAGTTAACAAGGTAACACCACAATTCTGACAATAATTGACAGATTCTCCAAAGCCTGTCGTCTCATCCCTCAACCTAAACTTCCCACCTCATTAGAGACTGCAGAACTGCTTTGCAATAATGTATTTAGACTTTACGGCCTCCCCGAAGACATAAGATCAGACAGAGGCCCACAATTTACCTCAAGTTGCCTCATTTCTGGTTAACATCCCCAGTCTAATGGCCAAACGGAACGACTAAATCAAGAAGTCACGCGCTTTCTCAGATCGTACTGCCAGAATCACCAAGAGGATACGAATATGCACAGAACTCTCTGGTAAAACCATCTACTGGCCTAACCCCTTTTAAGTGCATTCTGGGTTTCCAACCTCCTTTATTCACCTGGTCCGGCGAATCCACCGAACTCCCTTCAGTTACCGAATGGCTTCAGAGAAGCGAGGAAGTATGGGACAGAGCCCACACACATGTGCTACACGCTGTCAGAAGACAAACTACCCAGGCCAACGCTCAATGCAGATCTGGTTCAAGCTACGCTCCAGGTCAATGTGTCTGGTTATCAACCAAGAACCTCCATCTCAGACTCCCACTTAGCCCCAGGTATGTCGGTCCTTTTCAAATCATAAGACAAATTACACCCATTTTATTCTGTCTCAGACTACCCTTAATTATCACATTTCTCCCACTTTTCACATGTCCCTTCTGAAACCCGCTGGTGGGCCGGTGGGGGAGGCTGGAGAAGCACCCAGAGGACAGACCCCCCATCATTGTGGATTGCGGGGAGGCTTATAGGGTCAAGGAGCTCCTGAACTCCAGGTGCCAGGGCGCTACCTTGCAGTACCTGGTGGATTGGGAGGGGTACGGTCCGGAGGAAAGGTCTTGGGTGAGTGATCGAAGAGTGTGATCCCTTACTGTTTGTCACCTGGTCACCATTACCGCCATACTATATAAACTGGACTTTTGTGCCAGATCATTGCGAAGTCTTGTTTTGCCTTGTGCAACATTTCTAAGCGTTTTACCTGGATTGTTTATCGTTGTTGATTGCTCGCCACCTGCCTTGTGATTTGGATTGTTTATCGCTTATGATTGTCTGCTGCCTGTCCTGACCCATGCCTGTTTATCGACCACACCTTTGTCTCACCTACGATGTGTTTGTTACTGTTGTTTACCCTGTTGTCTCCTAATCTCTGTAATACATCGAAATTTTGTGGTTTCACAGGCCGCAAGTATTTGACAGTATAATGATGTAACTGCAAAATAATCCCCATTTTGAGTTTGTCTTTAGTCAATTGCCATGACACGTGTTAATCTGACAGCAAAGGTCAGCTTTTACAAACACATTTGCAACAACTCCATAGTCCATTTATGTCATGACAAGACCATTAAACTAGTATAGTCTATAATTGACCTTATTATAACACAATTTACCTTATCTTTTAATCTCTTGCCCATATTTTGAGGAATATTCTGTGACCTCAAAAATTCAACCAATTTTTCTTCCATGTTGCAATCTTATGAAAAACTTAGGATAAAGATCCAAAACGCTCATCACATTAAAACCATAAACTGAAACCATAATCTATAACGTGTGCATGCACAAAAATTTTCTCATGTCCCTATGAAACGGTTTTATTTTTTTTTGCAAAGATGTTTACACATTTAAAAATCTATTTAAGTGAAAGTTTATAGAATTTTTGAATAGAGTAATCTTTTAAATAATATATTACAAAAGTCATGCCTTTGTATTGACTTCTTTCCTTAGCTTAAGTTTTGGTGTTAACAAAGGCGACAACAGTAAATGTTTTAATTTTGTTTTACACATAATTGCTTACAAACAAAAAATTGCTTACAAAAGCAGTTGTTCGTTGGATTTGTGGTCATCATGAAGTAAACCGGTTTCTTAAACTTTGCCTAGTTATAGTAGTTAAGCAGTTAATATAGTTGATAGTTGAGTATCATGCTGCACTCCAGCAATGCCTGTTTGAAACTTAGTTTGTTTAGATTAAATACCTTACCTTGTCATAAAGCTTACTATCAAAAGACATTGTAACACTCCACCCATATTAAGCGGGACTGCACACAATAAATAGAGAACTAATCTCCTGTACTAATGAATTAAACTTAAATAAGAAGAGACAGAGGCCAAAATATTTAAAGAACCCTGATGTATTGTACAAGACAAAAATATACAAATGCACACAAAGTGTAAGAGTAAGTGAATGTGTTTGTATGTGAAGAGTCTTTGAGTGTCTATATACAGGTTGGACCGGTAATATATCGTAATATAAAGTTCTTGACTTTATTTGAAGTTACGTTAAGAGTAATCCAAAAAGCAAAAGGTATACACAACACTAAATGGCCCAAAAAATGGTAATCCACACAATCAAGATAGAAAAAATATTAATTCATAGACAATGGCTGAGTTGTAGGTGAGCATGCTGCTCCAGAACTAGTGGTGCCAACTATTGGAAAGAAGCTAAATTCTGCTTGAAAGATTGTTAAATTTTGCAGTTTGCATATTCATGATGTCACCGCGCCATAGTATTATTCTGTCAGCAGTTAACAATTATTGTACTTCTCTTACTTGCTATGCTTACATTATTTTAGTACAGTCAGATATTCAAAGCTGTTCTCCTCACATATTTTCTGTTTCTGTCATCAGACAAGTAACAAGTATGAAATATAGTGACTAAACGCGACTTAGATGGTGCTGTTATGCTAAAACTTGATTTACAAATCTGATAAAAACACCATAAACATAAGGTAAATACAGCAGTTGTGCGGTGATTTTGGATATATTTACATACAAAATAATAATTCGAGAGAAAGAAGCTTCTTGCTTTGTTGTTTCTCTCACATAACGTGGCTCCGTCTGGGTTTAAAATAATGTGCACTACAGTCTACTGAAATAAGCTAAAGGTTGATTTGTTGCTAGTAAAACATAAAAATTTCCAAGTAGGTAACATTGTCCAGAAAGTTTCCTTCCGTTTTAGCGCAATCCTGTGACGCCGAAGTAACATGTATTGCAAAACCAAAGACATAATAAGGAGATAAACTCAGAAACAAGGGGAAGGAAATAACAAAATTGGACCGTGATGTCCGTGAGAAGTGTCCAACCAGTGTGAATCATCTTTGGGCAATCCTTCAGGAGGATTGAAGTAATATATCAAGTCAATGTTTGAAAAAACTAACAGCTCGGATGCCCAGATTATGCAGAGCTGTATTAGCTGCTAATGGTGGATATTTTGATGAATCGAAAATGTAAGTTTTTTTTATGTATAAACTGTTTATGTAATAAAATATGTTTTCGTAGTTTGTGTTGTCCCTTATCAGTGCAAAATTATCACAAATTAAAAAGGATTCATGCTAATATTGTACAAAATCCCACTTTTCTAGGGCGTTTCAAAACTTTTGGAGGGCAGTGTATATATATATATATATATATATATATATATATATATATGGCTACGCTACAACATTATTCTTTAGAACAAAAACAACATGAGAAAATGCATTATAATGGAGTATTAAAACTTAGTCTAGTTATAACAAATTTTAGATGTTTCCACTTGCATCAAGTAGTTGCTCTCTGATAGAGCTGAGCTCCACTAAGCCATCATGCAGTTGTTTGGCCAGGTTTCTAACTTCAGCAGTAACCTCCTTTTTACAGCCTTTCTTCACCTCTTTTAAGTCTTTTGTGAAGTACCTATCCATTCCTTCATGCAGGCTGATCAACTTGGCCAGCATATTGTTAGTTATTTCTTCTGCTCGTTCTGCTGGCTCAGTTACAAAGCTAATAGTTTGTAGAGCACGACGCACTTCCCAGTCACCGGTATAGTAGTTGTTCCGTCGTAGCAATGGGTGGCCACGTAGACGTTGGAGACCTTCAGTAATAAACTGCAAACAGTGATGCATTTCAACCAGCTGGACCTCATAGTCATGAATGATTATTTCAATCTTTTTACGATCCTGTGTAAAGATAATGGTAAAGCAGAAGGCTGTTTGTAATGTGAACATTAATTATTTTTAAAGCTGCAATTGTAAAATTTGGATAAAAATAAAAAATAGGTTATTGAGCAAGTACATAACAGATAAGTGTTCAAAACTGTCACTTAACCTTACCCTTATTCGCAACAGTAAGCTTATAATAATGATTTGTAATTTGAGCTGTTGGGTTTAATTTCCTAGAATGTCGGTTTGGCTTCATTTTACTTCAACATACATAAAGAAAAGTATACAAAGTAACCTGCAATTTTATTTTTCTAAACGGAGATGTTGATAAAGACAAAAATTACAAATTGCAGCTTTAAATATCATTGACATTTTTGTTAGTAAAATGATTCTATGTTCAGTCATCATAAAACACCTAAAATATTTCAGCAAATAATTAATGGAAACAAAAACTTTACTGCATACATGTATGTTGTTGACATTATCCGAAATGGTGGCTGAAGCTGCTGTGATGCCACCTGCTGTTGCCACCCCTAGTCCAATAGCTGAGATAACGATCGAAGCACCAAAAGTGACAGGTACTAGAGCCAGGCCAGCGATGGCTGCAGCCCCTCCCACGGCTGTGGTGGTTCCTCCAGTAATGTTTGCTATTGTAGCACGATGGTGAAAGTTACTGAGCTCATCAGCAATGGCGTATAAAATCAGCACATGCTGGTAGAGAAGTTCAGCTCTCTCCATAAAGAGTTTTAAGTACACACGAAGGCCACGGTGGACTTTATCTGCAGTTGCTTTAAATGATCTTACAGAAGAGAAATAAAGAGAAAGAGTTAATAATGTCTAGACCTATCCCACAACTAGACCCCTAGAGGCCCAGATCCAGACCTGTTGATTTAATAACTAGCTCAGTCCGTTAACATTGAGGCAACATGAAAGCAGTGAAAAATACTTCTTAAATAAAAATACTTCATAAAAATCTATTAATCCTTAAATATATTAATCTTATGAGTCATGCATAGTTTGATTTGTTTTCAATATGAAACAATATTTGCGAAACATATATTGTGTAGTTTATATACAGTTCTCTTGGAAGATTCAGTGTGACTATGTTGTGTATCAGTGCCATGCACAGACCTCTAATGGGGCAGGGATGTAAAGACCAAACAGGGCTATTAAGAAAGTATTAATGTACACAACAAATTGTATTCATAAAAGTTATAAAACCAGGTAGACTTTAGACTTTAAGTCTGGATTTCACAAGTTTTCACATTTCATTTTTCTTTCAAACTACAGTTTGAGGACAAACTTTGTGTTGGCTCAGTTTATATGGTTTGAAATACTTTAGGTCTGACATTCTCTAACACGATGGTGACTACTTTAACATGTTTTATTATATTGTTAACATTTTAACATACTCTAGCATGATGTTAGCATGTTTTAACATCAATTACCATAATATTAACATGTTGTACCATGATGCTAATACATTTTATCATAAAACACCTTTTAGCATGATCCTAGCCTAATACATTTTAACATGATGCTAAGATGTTTTAACATCAATTATCATAATTCTAGCATGTTTTAGCATGACGCTAACGTGTTTTAGCATAATGTTAGCACATTTTAGCATAATGTTAGTACATTTTAGCATGCTAACACATTTTAGCATGATGCTAACATGACTTAACATGATGCTAGTATGATTTAGTAAGATACATATACTAAAATATGGCTTATTCATGGTGTTATGAGGTCGCTAGAGTGATCTAAATGGTTGCCAGGGTGTGGTCACGTGGTTGCTAGGGTGTAGCAACCATAGAGACAACTCCATGTTCTGATGATAAGATATAGCTCATTCATTTTGGTTTGCTATAACGTCACAAATTCAGGCGATGTTAAGTTTATGGAGTTTTCCACCTACTTTTTAAACGCCCTAAAAACATTGTATACTTGATCACTTATAAAAGTCATAGCACACCTCTCCTCAATACACCGGTTGATTTGACCCCTCGTTCAAACCGTGCGGGATGAGTTATGTACTGAAGTTTTGTCCGAATAAACAAGTATGCAAGAGAGTCGCAAGCACCACTAAACAAAAACAATAGGGTTTCAAAACTGTGCATGAACCCTAATAAAGAACAGCATATTTGTGACCTGTGCTGGCAAAATGAGTCAAATGAGACAATGAGCACATTTTCAAAAACGAGTTCTTGTTATTCTTACATTCACCATTAAAAACCTTTAAAATGATAAATGATTTGTTGGCATCAGACAAAAAAATAAATGAGCTATACCTGTCTAAAGCACCAGTCATTGAGAAAAGAGCAGAAAAACCATATTTCTCATGTATTTTTAAAACATAAGACAGATTTAAGAAGGTACACCTCTCAGAAAATGTATAAATAAAGATCATTTTAAAAATTGAATTGTTATTTGGAACACTGGGATAACTAGACAAGGGCTTAATTAACACAATTTTGTGAAAACCTCAAATTAGGGATGGCGATACCAGTTATTTTCTTTTCGATCCGATACCAAGTACTTTCAAGACAAGTAGCGCCAATATTGATACCGATACCGATACTTCTATGAAATATTTTTGTGTAAGTGATTTTATAGTGTCTTTTGAGCCATCATTATTAATATTAAATAAACTGCAATAGACATGAGTTTTTTTTTGCTACATTTATTAAAAAATACTGAACACTATTAATCAAATAGCAACTTGTATAACAAATATATAACACATTCTACAAACCGTTTTCAATATTTGTCACGTAATGTTTCAACATTTATTCCCTTTACAGGTTTTTGAGATGAAACAAGTGAATGCTGACATTAACATTTTCCTCATGAGCCTTTTTTTCCCTTTGACTGATCAACTCTTTTGCTTTTGAAAATAAAATAAAATAAATAAAACCTTGACAAAAGTCAATAGATTGGAATGCACTGAAAATCAAACCAGGGATGTCTGTGAGGCTAAAAACACTTTAAATTATTTAAATGTCAAATCAGCTGAACTTCAGGTTGAATCTTACATTTAAGTTAGAATCTTCATTTGTGCATGTACTGATATACACAGCCAGTCT
>JAZGTJ010012195.1:0-16087 GCA_036877575.1 Botia almorhae
AAAATGTTAATGTCAGCATTCACTTGTTTCATCTCAAAAACCTGTAAAGGGAATAAATGTTGAAACATTACGTGACAAATATTGAAAACGGTTTGTAGAATGTTATATATTTGTTATACAAGTTGCTATTTGATTAATAGTGTTCAGTATTTTTTAATAAATGTAGTAAAAAAGAACTCATGTCTATTGGAGTTTATTTAATATTAATAATGATGACACTATAAAATCACTTTAGCGGTGATCGATCCGCCCATCCCTAGTTTCCGGTGCGCGATCCCCTCCTTCCCTCCATGCACATTTTTTTGTTTATTTAATTTTATTTATTTTTAATTTATTTTTACTCAGTAACGGATAATATTTAAAATGTAGTTAAGTACAATACTTAAACCAAAACATACTTAAGTAAAAGTAAAATTACAAAATGTAAAAGTTACTTTAAAAAGTAGAAGTACAAAAAAACCTAATGTAAATGTAATTCGTTACTTTCCACCTCTGAATCACAATAGCGAAGAAACAGAGTTGGTAGGAACTGAAACATCCTGTAAAGCATCGTGTGATTTAGATCAGAATGAATGACTTTGTACTATAAACTTTACATACTTAAAGGATGAAGAGAGCGCTATTCATTCATACCTGCTCATTCTCCTGCATAGACGCAGAAAGTGGTAGCCCATCGGCGACTCAAAAAATCTACTATGATGTAAGGCAATTTATTATTTGACTGACTGGCACAAAGTGACACACCTGAACTGACAACAGAGTTTAGATGAGTTGGACGGAAGAGGGTGTGTCACCTCAAACACTTTCCGGCTAGATCAACAATAGATTATGTTGATGGTAAATGATATTATTAGATAATATTGATCATGCACTCATTTCCCAGAGTGCTTTATGTTCCACTGAGGGGCAGTGGAAATGTATATGTTTTAAATTATAACAATTGGAGTTTGTTATATTAAACTACCTTTTAAACATTTATGTTGAAAACATGAAAAAATCCGAAGCAAATGTTGTTATGCAATGCCTTTACTGGGGTCTTTAAAAATAATTTTTATAAAGGAAAATCCTAAAATAATAGCAGATTCATCTATATCGTGACATATACAGTAATCAGTGTTGAGTGCACCTCCTCGACCGTTTCTGTCTGTGACTGGTTTGGAGAAGTCGATTACTCTCGTCTGCGGACTGATCATTAATGGTAACTGATCCCGCTTGTGCTTTTCCTACTGCTGATCCCGAACAGCGCCCTTAACCTCTGCATCTGCACTGACGGTAATATCAGCTGTGTAACGTGATTTATTATGCTCTGTACTTTCTACACACTTGATGCGATTTCAGTAAATCGAGTGAAATGTGTCTTTGTTTCGCGAACATTGTTGTTTGCTATGTTGCGGTCAGCATTCCCAACAAAACAAATCACATTTACACGTAGTAATGGCTTCTTTTTAAACACACATTGTAACTGTTCATGCCTGTAAGCGCCTATGATTATGTGCAATGGGCATGTTGTAGCGGTAAATGTTAGCGTTCGCGTGCAAATTACGCCAAGTGTTTAATTATTGTACACATTTACTACCAGGCCACATTGCTTGCTTGCTTGCGTGTAATGTAGATATAATAGAAAAAATAGTAATGGAATGTTTGTGATGATAATTATTTTCTAGCCATTAATGGCGTTTCGTGCACAAACGCATTACACAGTTAAGGACAATGATTACGGCTCATCTTATAAGAACACTTGTCACTTGTTTTGTGATCACTGTTTAAAAGCGGTTTGTACGTGGTTACGGTTCTCACCAGATCAATTAGATCAGCCTCAGTTGACTACCTGCCACTATGTGCAGCTCTTTTGATGCAGCACAAGGGCCCTTTATGCGCGAGGCTCCAGCTAGACATGCATGTGTGCTCTGATTGGATGATGATCATACGCGACAAATGACGTATTAAAATAACATAAAAGTCGCATTTTTATGTTATTTTAAAACACAGTTAGCTTTGGTTGTAGTGGCCATGTAAAAATGTTTTTACCGTAAATTGTATTTAAATAAGTTATTTGAATAAATAGTAAGAATATGGTGGAATGTAAATCCATTTAATATCCATTGACTGCGTGTTCCTGTAGCTCAGTTGATAGAGCATTGCATTAGCAGCGCAAAGATTTTGGGCCCGATTCCCAGGGGAGCACACTTACTGATAAAATGTGTAACCTGAATGTACTGTTTGGATAAAAGCGTCTGCCAAATGCATGCATGTAAATCAATATACATTCTTAAAAATGTTAGGTGTTTATTTTGTGTTTGTTCACAACACCAATGTCCTGTTCTTCCTGTTTCTGTAGAATATACATGTATACTGCGCATGGTTTGCAAATTCTGTATGCTTAGGGAGTAATTATTGTTTTACTATTTTAAGGAAATAGTAAGCAGTATACTGAGTACATTGTAGAGTGAATAAAAAGCAGTAAATAAAAATCTAGTATTCATTCAAAACGCATCCAATTACTTCATACATAAAGGTAAAAAAGGTAAATCTTTAAATTAAAGATGCCATTTGATTTAATTGTCTATATCTTAGTTTTTATCAATGCTTTAAGTTGTGTTTATAATGTAACTATGAAAATTCCTAGGAATCTGTGCACATACAATCTCAGTTTTGTTTAGGGCCAGTGTTTTAACCTTGTTTAGAAGGATCTCACACCTTTTGCACTGTGTATTTCTGACTTGATGTCAGACCCCTCTGTTTGAGCAGAAAAGTCCCAGATCTCCCAACACAACAATGTCGCTGGTGAGGCTAGTGCCCTAATAACCCAAATTCATATCAGTTGCTCAGCACAAGCAGGGTACCCAAATGTGACACCCAGATATGAAGTTTAAGTTAATCTTGTGTCAATACTAATAGATCAGACTTCATGATAGACTATATAAATTTGTTTCCTTTAACAGTCAATGTAGTCTGTTTTGTCAGAAGATTTTGTGTTTTTTTGACGGGATGTGCTGGGTTTTGGGATCAGGTGCAGTAGAGAGTGCCATGCAGGAAGGTGAGAAGAGAGAGTGAGGCGATGGGCTGCACCTCAGCCAAGCAGTTGTCATCAGTTCCCAGTGATGAACAGTGTCGGGGTAAGGTGTCCAGCAATGGAGATGCCTTCTCTGGTCAGTGCCCCTCCAGTGCTTTCACAGTCGCTTGTTTCACATTTCCTTTACTTACTAATGGAGTCAAAGTCTTTATTAAGATTGTGTCTTATTTAAAATTTAATTAAGTATACCTTCTGAATTGAACTGAGCTGACAAACAGTTTGCAATTTAAATTGAAATTAAAATTGAATTGTTAAAAGATAATATAGCTGCTGTAAGTGTAGTTTTAACCATACATCTCAGTATAAGTTATTATACACAAAACAAATGTGCTCTCATACATTTGAAATTAATTAACTTTTAAAATCACTGTAAATGTTTATATTTTATTAATATGTAATTATATTTAATAAATTAGTTTGGATAAATTGAAAACATTATTATGGAGCGTCGTCTTTTATAAAAAGAAGCCCAAAGACCATTTTCTTTTGCAGAATGCTTTAAATTACCCTGTGAGGAGCAGGCAGATTATTTTAATCTCTTATGCATTACTAGAGATTCTAAAGTTTGCTGAACCCTGGTGTAAGAAGTGTAAACTATTTTTAACAGCAATGTTTTTTGTTCATTTGCTGTTTTTTTTTTTTTTTTGCTGTTATCTAGTCGTATTCATTGCACCTTATCTGATTATTGTTTTTATGATCAGTAATCTGACTTTTATATCTTGTTTCTTACATAAATTATTTGCTACTATTCATAAGCATAATAAGCTATATCAAATGCACCACAAAAAAAACCCTCAAAACTCAGCAACCTAAAGTAAATGGTCATTTTCTGTCTGGGTGTTGTAGATGAGTACAAACTAAAAGGAGTTGAGAAGGTGAAGTACATGCAGGGAGAAGAGGAGCGCATGAACACGTGGAACCAAGAGAATTTGGTGAAGATTGATGCAAACCTAGTGATGTATATATTAAAATAGTCATTTCATCTCACTAGAGACCATGTAGTGTATGTGTTTCAGGAAAAGAGCACATTTTTGCACAAGGGCAGGCATAAAGATGCCATAGGAAACAGTAATAAGATCAGGTGAGTGTGCATTGGGTTTCTGCTCTTTAACACAAAGAATGAAATGAGAGAAACTGTATTGAAGACTAATGTTCTCAATGTTTCTCAGTATCCACTCTTCAGAGAGTCAGCAAGATTTCTTCAGAATGCTGGATGAGAAGATTGAAAAGGTGTGCATGAAGTTAACACAAATCCCATGGCAAGCATCACTATTACTACCCACATGGCACATACAGTATCTCACAAAAGTGAGTACACCCCTCACATTTTTGTAATCCTCAAACGGAAGGTGGGGGAGCACAAGGTCTCTTCTACAACATCCACCAGCTCTGTGATGTCATCATGGAGGAGTGGAAGAGGACTTTAGTGGCAACCTGTGAAGCTCTGGTGAAATCCATGCCCAAGAGGGTTAAAGCAGTGCTGGAAAATAATGGTGGCCACACAAAATATTGACACTTTGGGCCCAATTTGGACATTTCCACTTAGGGGTGTACTAACTTTTGTTGCCAACAGTTTAGACATTAATGGCTGTGTGTTGAGTTATTTTGAGGGGACAGCAAATTTACACTGTTATACAGGCTGTACACTCACTACTTTACATTGTAGCAGAGTGTCATTTCTTCAGTGTGGTCACATGAAAATATATGAAATGAAAATGAAAAATGTGAGATGCTGTAAATCATTCTGCATCATTTCTGCTCTGGACATGAATGATACCCTAAATTAGTTGGCTTGATAGTGATTTAAGTAGTGAGCACCTTAGCAACTGCGTAGCAATACCCTAGCATTGTGGCAGAGAGATTAGCATATGCAAACAAAACTCACATTTTCTTGTCCACGTCTAGACAATTTACTAAATCAGTTCATTTATCCTTGTTTGCAGAGTAACTTAATTATTTTCATTTTTGTTTCCATAGGGACAGGACTACTGCTCAGAGGATGAAGATATGACATAGCATGCTGAGACATAGGCCAATAGCAAGTCAGAACTGCCCCAATGTTCCCTACGACTCCTTTCCATGCCTCCTCACCCCAAGAGTACTAATCTGCTAAAGCATGAGATTATTGACATGGTTAAAAGTAACTTTTAGTCCTCTTATTTCCTCACTTAACATACTACACTTATCTCCCAGATGTCTTACAGGTCAGTGTTTGACTCTTGACATCTAGTAGTGTAGGGGGCATGGAATGAACTTGTTGAAGGGAAGTGGGATTTGGCCCAAATTTCGATTTGGAAAGCCATTTTCAGATTGTTCCTCAACCTCTTGCCTTACACTACCCATAAGCCGCCTTCTACTCATAGACTACAAACAGAGTAGAAAGCCATGCACCAAACATCCTGGATTTCACCTTTCCTTTGACACGGACATCTCCCGGATGCTAACATACTCAAAATACAGCACACGTACTTTAAGGATGTCCACAGACGTGGTGGACCAGGGCCGGACATGTATACTAGGATAGACTTGTTGAGACTTACATGATGCTGAGACATGGGCTGTGAACTGTGTACAGAAACACAAGGCCATTTACAGCATTCCAAGTGTTGTTGTTTTTTATACGATGTGAGGCAAGTATTTTTCTCCCACAAATGTATTACACGTTATGTCTTTTTCTGACCTTTTCTTTGAGTTATGTGTTACAAAGCTCAGGACAGTGGTACTGTATGTATTATCAGTACATTTGTTGATGGATGAATGCTGTGAAGTTTCTTAATAGCTTGTCTTGAGATGTTTAAATGCGGCTGAAGAATCACAGCATCAGGAGGAGTAATGTGACACCGGTTACAGTGTAATAAGGTCATGTAGTTTTCTGATATTCATTTTGTTCTATAAAAAGTTAGTTTGACATTTACATTCCATTTTTTTTACAAGCTGATTTGAAAACCAGTACAAGTTTTGAAAACAGCCTTCGGAAATTTTACATAGATATGTATTACCAGTAAGTGCTGTTTCCTTTTACAGTTATGACAGTAATTATAAATTTACCATAGCCCTAAAAGCACAATTTTTTCTTAAAGAAACAATAAGCCATTTTTTCCTCTATTTTCAGACTAATGTGAAACATATCCCGTGTATAATTATACAAGTTGTCTATATACAGTTAGGCCAAACAATATTGCCAAAAATGAAGACCGTTTGAAGCTGAATAAAAAATAAATACACATTTAACAACTAACCCACGATAAATGCATCTGGTTTGTTAATGTTGTCTTTTAGATATATTCACCAGCTTTTTCATTTTTGGTTTTAGTATTTGTTTGAGTAAAGAGGAGCAGCTTAATTGTGTTGTCTTTGCATAATACTGTAGATCTCTCTGCTGCTTTTTGCTGGTATAGTATGATATTCCTGGATGAAGACAAAACCTGCATGGATCAACTGCAGTATACCAAAAAATATGGTTTATTCTAAAACGGATCCTACAAGTTTAGTCTCATCTTCAAAGATAATACCTGTTTATAAACTAGTTTAAACTATACTCCATCAATTACAAATATCGATCCAAAATAGTCTGATCACAATCTTAATGGCTTGTGGCTTTTTAGCAATGGATGTGGGTGTCCGTCTCACTTGTGTAACCTTCGTTTGCGATGTTGTCGACGGCCTTGGTCTTGGATGTTCACTGGTGGATCAGGGGTCAGAAAGCCATCACACAATCTCTGGTACACCAGACTGGAGTCAGATGTGACCACACACAAGAGCATTGGGGCACCTCTGTCCAAAACACACCGTAACCTAAGAGTTGGACAAGGATGTTTTTATAACACTTGCTAGTCATTTAATATTACAAAGATTAAAGATTTAAGAGAATACACATCAACCATTTATCTATGCTATTTAATATTATGTAGATGCTAAACGTCATATGATAATGCTTAAAGGGGTGAAAATATTTTGGAATGTTAATTCAATTTTTGGGGTTGCGGTTTCATTAGAAATCAATTCTCAATTTTGAATCACATTTTGTTGCGATGCATAATTTTATTCTCGTTTGTTATTTTTTCTGTTTGACTGCAGTAAACATTTAAATAGGCCTTGAATCAAATCAAATGCAGAACTTAATGTATTTTCATTTTCTGCCCAGTTTAACATATACAAACTACCAGATATCAGAAAACAGATTTTTTCCGGAATAAATCACGTGTCTATGTGACAGCCAAAACCGCAGACCGCGTCTGTCAGATTGTCAGAAATTTTTTAATGGATTTAATTACGTGAGTTGGTTACGAAACTACGTTTGTCCACCATATCACATACGGAAAACGGGAGAGGATATTTTGGATATATTGAAAAGTAGTTTTTCTCCGAGGCCGTGTGGTGTCGCTAGTGGCGTTAAAATCGCTTACAGCAACGTAAGTAGCATGATCCAGCGTGCCACTTAGTAATCAGACATTGTAAATCTTGTCAGTCCCTTACTCTCTGTGTTTGACAGATCTGTGTGAAGGAAATGGGTAGATCATCACGTATGTGTCTCCCTCTTTCTGTCGACCCTCCAGCAGAACTGCCTGTAATTCCGGACAGGGAACACCAACCACCTCTGACCAGCCACGAACTTCAGGAGAACAAAAACAAGAGCAAAGACTTCAGCTCATATCTTGTTACCCAAATCAGTTCTTTTAATGCATCTTCAATGTACACATTGTTCCTCTAATTGATTCATTTTCTTACCTTCTGTCAGATCCATGTACACCAGAAAAGTAGCATATACCTGAGCACTGTCACCTACATCTAGACCCATCAGGTCTTGATACTGAACAGGAAATTAAATGAATGGCTACTTAATCCAAATATGCAACTTATCAGTTTAGGTAGTGGTGTGGTTGGCTCTTACCACGCTGTGCTGCTGGATCCAGTTCGGAATATCTGCCTGATTTGCTCCATCCATTTTTTACTTAATATATTTCATAAAGCGCATATTTAATCCATTTCACTAAGCAGTTACTGACTTTCCACGTGCTCGTACCAACAGCTTTACCGTCCGCAAAATTATGAATCGTACAAAGGCGGATCTCATGAATATTAATTAACGTCTTACCCACGTTGCTGGCAACATGTTGGAGCGTCCATTCGCGTAACTAAATGAGTATTTATACGGTTGGTTCGTCAGTTGATTTAATTTACATACTAACGTTTTACGTCCGCCTGGTCGTGAACGCAGCAGACTGTTTTTGTCCTCTCTATAAATGCTTACGGGTGGAAACGTCGCAATTTTTAATGGGCCCACAATGCGGCACTGTTATTGGTTTGTGTTTGTTTGACATATACATACATTGTCTGACATTTATGTTGTCAATTTCACTTTTTATTCATTTTACAAACGTTTTAGCCAATTGATCATAAATTCAAATCGACATAATTATAACAGAACAAGTAAGTTTGGATATGACTGTTTCTTATGACTAATTGCACCACAAATACAATGGTCCCCATATAAAGTATATACTCTGGATAACAACCTACCTTACCTTAAAACCCATGTATCATTATGCACAAAACACATAAATATTATATATATTTTGATAAAATATTACATTTGCTTATGACCTCAGGCTTAGTCTAATAGCAAACATGAAGTGTATACATATGCTAGACCGCCTGAAAATCCTTCAGCAACTTTAGAGTTGGTACCTGGATCTTCACTTCACCACGCAAGTGTACTTTAACCATCTAAAAACCAAAAAAAGACGCACTGCAAATACAGAGTTGGACACAACATTAACTCTATTAGCATGATTACCATATCTATGTTAAAATTGAGTTTACATACAATGTTCAGAGTAAATACAACAACGTACCACCTTCTCCTTTGTAAGTAAAACTGCACAAGCCAGTGAACAGCAAATGGCCACACAACAGCCAGCACTACCGAGGCAGGGGATAAATCTAATGCCCACCAGGGTATTCTCTAAAAACAGAAAATAAGTAAACATTGTAATAAAAATATACACTGACGTTAGTTAATATAATTTCAAAGGAAGTCCATTATTTAACTTCATGTACACATACCTTATTTGGTGTTTTTTTTGTGTGACAGCTTTCTAGAGTAACAATTTTAGCCTAAAACAAAACATAATTAAATTATGAAATTAATGCCAGATGTCCAGATAATGGCACGTGTCATTGCCATTATATCACACAGGATCTCTGATCATAATATATATGGCTCACAAATGTATTATAATAGAGGTATATAGTAGTTTTGTATTTGCAACAAAAAACAAACATTTTCTGATTCTATCATTAACCCTTTTGCACATGACATTTTCTTATGTGGAATTCAGACATTTTGAAAAATGTTGCCTAGTTTTTATTCCATAAAATGAGAGTGAATGGAGCCTGAAGACACAATTTTCCCTAATAACTACTTTTGTGTTTCACAGAATAAATAAAGTACTAAAGTTTTGAAACAACATAAGCATGAGTATATTTTTGGGTGAAAACTCTGAATTACAGTGCACTAATACACTGACTGGGTTTGTTTTATGGTGCTGGTCTTACTTGTGATGCTGTCAAAACTTCCAGTGTGGTCAGTCTTTGCAGTACATCCTGCATGTTATACTGTAACTGTGACAGTGTCATGGCGATCTGTGTGTTGAATGCCTGCTTGTCCTTGCTTCCTTCGCTCCCCCAGCACTCGCCATCTTCTTGGCAACTGTGCTCTGTCAAGTTATCGTGTTTGGCTGGTGGGTTAGTTTCTACTAACTAACATCCTGAGAGTATATAAATCTGTTTATGTATCTATTTATGTAATTTGTTTTGTTTCCCAAGCAGATTTAGCCATGTCATGGAGTTTCATTTTCAATATAAATCACTTTTGCCAAAATTGTTATATGCCTAAACACAGTACATTATAGAAATTGTAATGACTTGCTAGTAAAATCTTAAGTTTAACAACAAAGTTTAATTCCTAGGGTTTGTTCAAAGCATCACTGACTCTTTTTTAATGAAAGATTTCTAGTGTACTAAAGTGTTCACTTGCATGCTAGTGGAAAATTGGCAATGAGGTTTTCGCTTTTTGACATTATGGTATTCAGATGTTTTTTAAACACTGACTCAAGCCCCACCTCTTCCTCTGCTTAGTGACATTCTGTCAATTTGGACTGTTCCAAGTGCTGGCGGGTGGGGGACTGAGGATGTGACTCCCTGTGGTTTCTCATCCTGACTCCCACACTGAGGTTCTCTGTTCCCCCCTTGTTGTTCCTGCATGTTGGCCGCAGCCACACTTATATTTGCCAAATGGACCCTGGGAACTGCTGAACCCTGGGAAGAGGATTACATACTCTCATTTATATCGCTCTAACATGACAGGACAAACAAATACATTTCTTCCTTCATTTCTCTCCTTTATTCTCTCTGGGAAATGTCATGTATTGTATCATTGGACTCTATCAATTAGTGGACTGAGGCAGATGTATCTTACCTTTAAATAATCAATGTTTATGCCAAGGATTTCAAGTCATACTTTGACTTTTGCCAAGAACTACACAACACTCTGGTGATGTATGATGCATCAGTCCTGCATGACCTTATGGCAAGATATATTTTATGGATTTAACCCAGTTCATAAATCTCAATAATGTGTTGTTGTTTCTCAAGTATTTTTAAATGAAAACCTTTGACAGCAATAAATCAGTTGTGACTGTACCTTCTCTCGGTTTGCTGGCTGTTCGACTGAGTCACTGTACATTTCATCATCTGATGCATCTGGGTGAGATTTGAATATGGGAAGGATTATGTCATCTGTTTTAAGCATTATATCATAAACAATTGTCATACACAGATTAAAACAGTCAGTCATCAATCAAAATGGACATTGTGTTTTTGTTAAAGGAATAGATACTGTAACCTGAAAATTAAACTGTCTTCCTTCATCCCTCCCTTCCTCCATCAAATCTGGACTGATATTCTAAACAGAAGACTAAACTATGAGAATAAGCCAGAATCATTTATAATACATTGTTTATAAATCTTTAAGTTTGTACCACTAGGGTAGCTGTCAGATAAGCATAGTATTAGGATTTGTTCTCACAGAAATTTAGTGTTTGGAAGCCACACTTGTATGAATATCATTGTACTAGTTAAAGTAAACCAGGTAAACAAAGACCTTTTCTCAGACTGTTGTCAAACTTCACTTTTCTGAGCTGAGCCAGAATACTTAGTGTCTAAATACTTTTTCGGGCCATTGCAAGTTTGACAACTGAATCTTTTTATGCAATCAAGGTTATAGAATTTAAAAAAACAAATGCATAGACTATTTTTGTAAAAAAAACAACCTTTGGTTAGCTTTGCTGGTTTACTAGGCACATCTTCATCATCATCCTCCACTATCCAATAAAATGGGTCAAGAGCATCCAGTAGTTTTGCCATCCTCTCTGTGACCGGGAGGGTTTCTATTATCTATCATAAAACAATTGATGTATGAATGGTTTGAGTATACTTTGAATGGTTCAACAATACTATGTTTGAAAGTATTATTGATATATGAGCATTCTATAAAATCACCTACCAGCTGTATTTCCTGAACATATTCCTTCATGGCTTGATGTTCTGACATGTTTCCTAAGGCTTTCCATGCCTCCCTGCAAAGTGATTCAGTAGCCTTTTACTAACAACATATCTGTTGAACAGAACAATAAACGAACCTCTAAATCTAAGCCTACTTAACTTAGGAGTCAGTGGAAAATATTTACCATTTGGCTTCCCCAATGGGATCCCATAAATTAGGTTTAGGGGTGTTACATGGTCCTGCTGTGGCTTGTTTGAAATAACTGTAGAACATGACAAGCATATCATCTGAGAGTTCATAGGTGCCTATGTTAAATGAAAAAAACAAAACATTCGAAATTAAAACACTTGTACTTAAGTACTTGTACTTTGTACTGACAATTATATTAGGTTTATTATAAAACATCAAGACAGACAAATATAATAATTCTGTGTACAAATATATGTAATACAGGAAGTAGCATATTACCATCTTCGGGTAAACTTCTCATCACTTTAACTGCCGCTTCAAACCTCTTCTGAATAGATGCTGAGTCATCCATTTCCCTGTGGGTCATCAACAGATTAATTGATGAATATTCAATAATGGTAGTGGTGCTGTAGCTCACTGCGTTAGCAGAGCAAGAGGTTGTGGGTCTAGTACTGATAAAAAGCATACCTTTAATTCACTCTAAGTCGCTTTGGATTAACTTGTCTGTCAAATGCATAAATGTAAAGGTAGATGACACTTCAATAAAGTTATCATTTAAGCCAATTACTAGTACTTATTTGATATGAAACAGATAGTTATGGATCTTCATTACGATTGGTTAAGCTGCTTTCGAAGTCGTAAAAATTACTCTTTAAATATACACCTGCGACCTCATTACATTAGTACTGTATATAGATGTTTCTGAAGAACTACATTACAACGCCCTTGTAAATGAACTTTATATCTTGGGGCTTATTGCTTTATTTGATGAAACTCGGTTAATCACTAAAATATCAAAAGTTTAAGTTACAAGTACACTCCGTCCATAATACCAAAATATGGTCTTACATTTGCCTGCTATTGTAGGACATTTGGCAATAAAAACTGAACAATAAATCAAAACACGACATACACTTACCACCCGTGTTTTGTCCATCTAAGGAAAACAGGAAAATACTACAAAACGCGTTTTAGGTATTAACTGAAACAGAAGTAATTTGGGTCATGTAGTTTCCAGTCCTCTGTCATTAATAAAACGTATGGAGCTTTTGCCTACAAGATCCACAGTGCTTTGCGAAAGCATATTCATACACCAGTTTTGCTCAACAATGCTGGTGGTTGTGCCTAATGGTAGTTTTTGAAAGTCTTAACATTTAGCACTTCCTGTAGGTAGGACATAATATAATGAAATAATACTGTTCATAGTATTATTTCACAATATTACTTAAAATTAACCTACAGTTGTCTTGTAGTTATACTTTGTTTTTCGGTGTTTAAACTTATCAAAATTAGTGTTTATAACGCTGAGATTTTTCTACTACATTTCTACTACTATATTATACTACTTTATGCTACAGTATGTTAATTATACTATCAAGTTATATCTTTGTTATCATCTAAGTGCATTATTATGTTATTATTGTTCCACATTTTGCATCATTGAAAAGACGTATATTTAATTTTTAAATGCATCAGAACTAAAAACAGTGACATGTTAGAATCTGACAGATATTAACACAAAATCTCTACAGTTGAGATTTTGGTTTTCATATGGTTCTCAACACAGTACAACTGACTGCTCATAATTCACTCGGGTTAGAATGTTATGTTGCAAGATCTGGTATTTCCAATCGTTGTGAAAAGCGCACTGGTTTTCTATTGGCCCAAATCATATTAACTGAGCCAAACGTTCAATCACAAGACAAAGCGTAGAGAGCGGAGATGTGAATGGTCGTCTTACTGATAAAGAAAAGCCTACGGGAATCCCACAATGCCAGGCGAGGGACCTCATGTCTGAGAGTGAAGCTTTGCTGATTTCAATAGAAGAGGGGAAGAGCAGTAATGCAGAGGGGTGTAAGATGGCAGAGCTACAAATGTTGTTAGAGGAAGAAATCCCGGCTGGAAAAAGAGCCCTAGTGGAGAGCTACCAAAACCTTTCAAGGGTTGCGGAATATTGTGAGAATAATTATGTGCAGGTAAGTCTCATTGAAATTGCTTTTCTCATTCGTGCTTTTGTTTTTGCTTTTTTATTTTCATCTGTATCAGCGTGTATGCGAAATGTAAGCAATGCACATGTCGTATTTGAGAGGACCGTCATAAAACGGCGATGAGCGCGCACTGAGGCGTGATATTGGCATTGAATCTCAAAGCTGAATGTTTGTCTTTGTGTGAATTTTGCCATGTTTTAAAGCTCAGGCATACAACGCACGAATTTACTTTCAGAGGGTGTGTCTGTGAGCAATATCTCAGAGACGTGCCCCTTTCTCTCTACGATGGATGGAGACAGCTGAGCTTTAAAAATGATCGAATAATTTAATAATTAATACGTTTGCTAACATAGTAGTTATAAGTCAGTTTGGTTCTGATACATAGATCAAACGCTCTATTAGCATACTGCAGGTCAAGTAGCGTCAGTGTATTGACTGCATATGTGTTTTATGCCAATACGTTATAACTAAAACTAAAACGTCATAGTATGGACGCTACAACGGTTTTGAATTATTGTCAGAAATATTGTCTGAATTCTCCTGTTTTGTTTTATTAGATGTCCAAGAGGTGCAATGCCTTTCCAGGGTGACAGTATGAATGTGATGAGATATTAAATTTTTATGTATTTTTATGCAACATCTATGAGAGACGGGATTATTTATATAATAGACTAGTGTAACGTAACATAAAACATTTTCCTTACCATGGATCGATTCTCCACGCGATCGACATGGTTTCGATTTTAAATATTTGTGTATGCGTATTGCAGCTGTGTATTGTATGTGAGAGTTGATGTCGTGCCTGAACTTACCAGACGGTCAGACGCGAAATGTCGGTGATGGTGTGAATTAGTTATTGCTGACACACCTGTGTTAATCTGTCTCTCGCTGAGCCTTTTCAATAAACCACCAGGCTGTGGAAGTGCCTGTTGGGAAATACTATGTTTTAACCGTCTAAATTGCCAAACGTTTATATTGTAGTACACTATTCCATACTCTGCTATTCTACAATCTTGAAAGCTTTACTTATTATTTGGTTATATTCTATTGATCTGCTAAAAATTAATATATTTGTTAAACGACGGATATTTATCATATAAAATTTAGCTTGTGAAATACAGTCACCAATATGTCTCTGTTATGATTGCAGTGTGAAGGAGGAAGATGTTGATCGTTTAATTCAATACAATTTCAGTAATTTCATTGTATGGGCCATATCTGTGGTTTGTTGTATGCTTTGTTGCTGTCATGGTTTAAATAAACTGCTATGAAAGCTGTAAATGTGTACTGGCTGGCATTTGTTAATGTTCAAATAATGATGGATATATTTAAATATTTAAACACTAGCATACACTAGTCACTAGCATGAAACTGAGTATAAGAGTGATGTCGAAGGGTAATGCAATTTGTAGAAAAGAACTACAGAGTGATCATCACACGTGTGTTCTGTTTAAATGTGCTGCAACATTTTATGGTATTCTTTCTTTAAGTAAATGTATATACTGATATAGTGGTTAACCAGTAACAGTGGTTGACCAGTAACAGTGTTTAGAGATTGCTGATGGCCAATATAACGCTGTTTATGCAGTGATCATTAGTTTTCCTATTATTATTATTATTCCACTCTATTATTCCAAGTCTATGGCAGCCTATAGAACCGTACATAGGAAAGTTATGAAATTTGGCACACTGATAGAGGACAGTATGAAATATACCCACACCACACTTTGGAGTCCTTAACTCAATCCCTCTAGCATCACCAACTGTCCAAACATTCACTTACATTTGTGTTAATAACTTTTGACCTGTGAGGGCTAGAAAAATTCTTCTTTCCTCAGATTTTTTGTCTCATGCCGAATCAAATGCATCAATGAATGCGTCATTTTCCGTCATGACAGTTTCCCGCCATTTTGAATACGTGAAAATTTTCACGTATAGCATGTAAACGAATTCGACGAAGAGCGCACAATTGTGAATATAAGGCTTGGAACCAGCAAGGACACACGGCGCATGTGGCAGGGCATCCAGGCCATCACCAACTACAGGACAACATCACCTGCCTGTGACAATGATACCTCCCTCTCAGATGCGCTGAACAACTTCTACGCTCGGTTCGAGGCACAGAATGGTGTGACACGAGGAAGACCACCCCTCCTCTTAACGATCAGGTGCTGTGTCTAACCACAGTCGACGTGAGGAAGACGCTACATAGAGTCAACCCACGGAAGGCTGCTGGCCCAGACAACATTCCTGGCAGGGTGCTCAGAGGAT
>JAZGTJ010012196.1:0-16087 GCA_036877575.1 Botia almorhae
ACACACGCAGACACACAAAGACAAACACACACAAACATAAGCAGACACACACTTTTTCATGTTTTATACTGTATAAACGGTATATTCTATTACTCTACACTAAGCCTACACCTAAATCTAACCCTCACAGAAAACCTTCTGCTTTTTTAGGTTCTCAAAAAGATAATTCTGTATGATTTATAAACTTGTTTCCTTATGGGGACCAAAAAATGTCCCCACATACTCCAAATTTACGGTTTTTATTATACTTGTGGGGACATTTGATCCTCATAACGTAGTGAATACCAGGACACACACACACACACACATGCAGACATGAAGGAGGGCGGCAGCTGCTTGAGAACTCAGGCCAGCTGTCCAGCCCTGATCTGCGCAGACAGATGAGTGACCTCCTCTCTCACTGTATACTTACAGCACACACACTGCAAATAAACACTCAGAAATGTACACACTCAGCACTCTGTCCTCTAAAGACACACGTACAGTCAGACATACACACATTCTTTTGAAAGCATGGTTAGATCAACATCATCTCATGTTCATGGAGGTATGAAGGTTGAGACCACATTGACAATCTGGAATTCAAAATCTAATTGAAACCTGAAAATAAACAGAATATTTTGGCATTTGGCAAAATTTCAAACAGACGCATTTTAAGTGTCAGCACATATTTATGGTTTGGCATAACTTTGGCATAAATTTGTGACACTGGCCATGTTCATTTCTGTTCACATTAGGTCTCATTTCCTTGCTTTTATTTAGGCGCACATAATACACTTTACAACATTATAAAAAACGCATTATGGGGCAGTTGTGGCCTAATGGTTAAGGCGGAGAGATGGACTTGTAACCCAAAGGTCGTAGGTTCGTAGGACATAGGCTGCCTGTAAACATGCATGCATGCATGACATACGTGGCCTTTACACAACGTGTGTTTCTGCTGCAGTGTTCCTGGCCGTGTGCATGCACTTTGGTCTGTGTGGCTTCGTGTGGGAGGGTCTGTGGTTGCAACCGGCTTGAGGGTTTGAATGCAGAACAGGTGTTTGGTGTGTCAGCTTGTGTGAACTGAATAGGGGCTTTGTTACCGAAGCCTCGTCCACGCGAGCCATTTAAAGCATCATTCGCGTCTGGCTCTTCTCAAGAGGGAGAGAGAGATCGGTGAAGGAAGGCTGTCAGGTGTGGGGGAAGAGGATGTGAGGTGGAACCAACCAAACATTTAAGATGTGCTACTGAACACGCATGCCACATACACATACACACACATTAACATCGCAATTATAGGAAGAGGATAGAAAGTAGGTCACCTCGTTGTCCTTAGAAAGACATGTTATGACATTTTAAAGAGCTGTCACACTCCTTTAAAACGTGTTTCACAATGCCATAGTGGAACCATTTTGGGCTGTATGGTTCCATAAAGAACCTTGAACTTCTGCAGAGCTTTTCTGTTTCACAAAAGGTTCTGTGCAGTGGGAAAGGTTCTTTACACTGTTAAAAAGTAAGAATGAAATGGTTCTTTCAAGAAGCTTTGACTGAATGGTTCTTTGGGAAATCGAGAATGGTTCCTCTTTTGTGGCATCGCCGCGAAGAACCTTTTAAGAACCTTCATTTGTAAGACAGTATGTATGTTTTTAGGTTTTTGTTACTCAATGAAAATGTTAAGAAAATGTTCTTATGACCTAAATGATGGTTAGCTGGGGTACCGATGCCAGTCTGATGCTGTCAAGTTTTCCATTAATGTGACAGAAGTTTTGTTAAAGACTGTGTTTGTGTGTGTTTGCCCAGCTAGCAGTGATCGTTCTCAGAACAGCATCTAATGTTCTGTAAAAGTTCTCTCAAAGTTATCAAACAACAGTCATGCAGTAATGTTGGGAGAACTTTTCTTAACATTATATATCATATGTATCAAAAACATTGTTCTTAAGTTGTTAGTGCAACATTTTAAAATTTCTACAGGATTAAAAACATTTGCATTGCAGTCTTATAATGAGGCAATAATGTTAATATAACTATAAACTAGACATTTCGAACGTTCCTAGAACATTCAAAGTATAATTTCTAAAAATTTTGATACCTAATGGGGACATTAGTGAAACGCTCCTAAAACCTACAGATGCGTGTGTATGTATGTGTGTGTGTGTATGTGTGTGTGTATGTATGCGTGTGTATGTATGTATGCGTGTGTATGTATGTATGTGTGTGTGTATGTATGTGTGTGTGTGTGTGTATGTGTGTATGTGTGTGGTAATGTGTGCCGAGTGAGGGGCTCTCCAGATGCCACAGGCATCAGATCTCTGGTTCACTGTGTGATGTGCAGGTGTGTGTGTGATGTGCAGGTGTGTGTGTGTGTGTGTGTGTCTGAGACAGTTTGAATTGAAGTTCTCGAGTATTATTTCAAACGTCCGGATGGACTCTTAAATCAGCAGCCGTTCCGTGCGCTGTAGATATTTCTGCTGCGAGAAGATTCTAAATGAATTCATTGTTCCCGATGTTTTCCACTTTTAAACAATAAAAAACAGTTTCTCAATTCAGTTCTCATTCAGGAAAGACTTGTAGACATATAGAGAAAAGTATTGGGTTTCCTTTATTGTGGCAGGAAGTGGAAACGGGACATATATGGGCTACCGTCAATGTGTGTTACCGTCATTGTGTGTTACCGTCATTGTGTGTTACCGTCATTGTGTGTTACCATCATTGTGTGTTACCGTCATTGTGTGCTACCGTCATTACCGTCATTGTTACCGTCATTGTTACCGTCATTGTGTGTTACCGTCTGTGTTTCTTTCTCCTTCAGACGCTGTTTGCCAGAGCTCTCTTTGACAACACGTCTGAATGTAAAGATGAGCTGGCCTTTCGCAAGGGTGACATTATCGCGGTGCTGGAGAGAAGTATGGCCGGCAGCATTGGCTGGTGGAGGTGTTCACTAGATGGACGTCAGGGCCTGGCACCAGCGAACCGCCTCTGTCTCCTCTCTCCAGCACAAGCCGAGGAGCTCAGGGTTAACCTGACGGATTTCCCAGGCAAACATCAGAAGATCCATCAGAAGATCCATCCACCCCTGAAACCCTCCACACCATTAGCAGCAGATCCGTTATATGAGGATATGAACACGCTACGCAGGCTGGCCAACCCGCACATCCATTCAACAGATAAACACACGCCACAAGATGATGCAGAAGAAAGCGGCTTCTGTGCTTCACGTGATGTAAGTCTTAAACAGCAGCGCGTCAGTTATCAGCGGGAGTCAGGTTCGGGTGACACTTCTCACCAGTAGGGAATATAATATGGCCTGAAACTCAACACATTGTCATAAAGCATGCAACATTCAGAAAACGTTGTGTAAACGTAGACATTTGTGCTGTTTTATTTTCTGTTTGTTTTCCTAAATGGTTTTGTAAAAAATGTTCATACATTAAATGCAAATATTTGTATAAGTACTTTTTTTACGGTAACTTGGGTAATATGATATATTGATATATGAACTTGATATACATGATATGTAATGTACTGCAAAACGTTTTTGGACAACATTGAGAGAACATTGGCCAACGTTCGAAAAATGTTCCAAGACGTTCTAAGAACGTTACCTGGGTGTTTTTCTTGTCTGCTGCGGGGAGAGAGAGAGAGAGAGAGTTTAGCTGTGCGGTTCTCTTCCTGCTTAAGCGTAACATGGCTTCAGTTATAAAACTGGGTTAATAGGCTGCACATACTATGATGTGTGCTGTATTTTAAGGCTCCTGACTCTCAGCCATGGGGCACACGAGGTCAGCAACAAAGAGTATTTCAACCGGTTCGGTTGGGTTTATACTTGGGTTTTACTCTGTGCAGGTTTTAACAGCTCCAGTCAGAACAGGTTCAGAACTGTATGATGTTCCAAGCTTGGTGAGAGGCGCATCTGTTTTCACAGTAGGTCCTCTTAAAGTTCTCTTGAGTCTAACTGCCATTTTCTGCTCGCCTATCAGAACGTGATAGTCAGTTCATGAGAAATACTGTTATGTTCTTTTGAAGCCATCCACACCGGAACCTCTGCAAAGGAAAACATGGCTGATGTCCACCATGGAAATCCAGAAGCGATATGACATGCTGCAAAGCAGGAAATGCACCGCGGCAAACAGCAAGACAGTAAGCGTAAATATGTACCTTTAATTACGCCAGCTAACGATTTCCAGGTTAAAAGAATGTTTCCCTAATGTTTCTATTAAGTAACCAAAACGTTAAAAATATTATGTTAGAAGTTCTAGGAACGTCCAGTTTTTTAGACTTTTTTTAACGTTACTGTTTTGTTATTAAAACTTTATTCAAACTTGTTTAGTTCTGTAATGTTCCACTAACAACCTAAGAATAATGTTTCTGAGATATGATATATGTAACTTTAAAAAATGTTGTACTTATGTTACTGCAAGAACATTTTTGATGACTTTGGGAGAACTTTAATATTAGCCGATGTTCTGAGAACGTTCCCCATCAGCTGGGTATTTAACTTCCAAATCCCATTTAGTAACAAAGACTGTTTTGTGTAGGTCTGTGGCGTTCCTTCACTGGCTTCAAAAGACCCCAATTATGACATACCAGTGCCCTCCATCACTGAGGACAGTAAAAAGCCTCGGTTTGGTTACAGCACCATGCCAAATCCCTCTAAGTCAGAATGGATTTATGACGTTCCGGTCTTCATGCAAAAACAAAGTCGTGAACCTGGACATTATGACACTTTGCCACCCAGAAGGAACCCCCCAACCCAACTTTATGATGTGTTGCCTGCTCGTGTCCGACTCAAGGAGACAAACGCTGTCACAGAGCCCATCTATGATGTCCCCAAACTGAGCCGTGCTGTGCCAGCTTGCATAGACAATGAGTCAAGCACTTATAAAGTTCCACCATGCCCGAAAGAGACAGAGATGTCTGCGAAGTCCGCATTACCTAGACAGCGTTGCTCTCCTGAAAGTGACTCTAAAAGAAACTTTGAACCCTTTGAGTACAGAAGTAAATCCAGATCCACATATGACCAGCTTCACCGTTGGCCCTCAAGGGGGCGGTCCTTGTTCAGGCAGCCCGCAAAGGAAGCCATCAGAAAGACTGACGAGGAAGACAACCAGAGATGCTCCACAGTGTCCACCTCCTCCACGGCTTCCAGTTCTTCCAGCAGCTCCTGTGACTCCTTCTTACGGAGTTCTCCTGAGCCCGAATCCTTGTGTGAGGTCCACCTTTCCCAGGAAGAAGCTGGCCGCCGGCTGCTTGAGCTGCAGGCAGCCGTGTGCCGGTCCGTACCCAAGCTGATGTTGTTCGTCAGCAGCCAATGGAAGAGCAAAGAGCATCTAGGTGAACACCTCCATCAGATCCGCACAGCCATCCAAGAAGTGACGGACTCCGTCAGCCGCTTCTTGAAGTTTGCCTTGGATGTCCGAGGCAATGCGCAAAGGCTGACAGACGCAAACCTGCAGACGCGGCTTCTGAAACAGTTCTCTGTTGTTGAAGACTCGGGTCTGATTCTTCAGCAGGCTGCCGATGCTCTACGAGATCTGGGCTGGCTGCTGGATACTCTGGCTGAGGATGCCGGCCAATCGCAGACACACGACCACTTGGAGAGGTTTGTTATGGTGGCTCGGACTGTACCCGAGGATGTGACGAGGCTGGTGTCCATCCTCAATGCCAATGGAAAGCTTCTGTTCAGGGGATCTGCACGAGAAGCTGATGTGGCGGAGCAGAACGAAATGAAGAGTTCGAGTGAATCAACAGAAGACTCAGGAATAGATGACAGTGACTATATACAACTTCAGGTAGATAAACCACATTTAATCACATCAATTTAATCACTGCTGATTAAAAGGTACGACGGGTGATTTCAGCAAGGCTAGCAATAGCAAGCTAGCTTTGAAAGTTCAGAGCGCTATCTTAAGCCACGCCTCCTCCAACAAACTTAAAAACACATAAATAGTTTGACAGGCACGTATGACATCCAATCATTTCATTAGGAATGTAATGATTGGAGGAACATTTTATGGTCCAGCAGCTTCCACAGAAGATATACACAAATATATTTAGATCACTTAACTTTTACTTTCAACCAGCATGACAAAAAAAAGTTCAAATGTTTCTTGGAAAAATATCGCCTACCCTGCCTTTAATTATCATCAATATGACATTTGATTGTATATAAATGTATATACACACAAACCATAAACAATATTGTTATTGTTTATGTGACAAATATTTTTTGTATCATTTTATTGATTTTTAACAGACAACGACAGAAGAAAGCGACCAACAACCAAAAACAGCAAAGAGCAGCTTCAAACCAAAGACAAATGACTTTAAACCAAAGACAAATGACGACACCGTGATAAAGCAGGTAATTTATATCTCAGAGTAATGTAGCTGAATAACATTGTGACCTTGATACCAAATGTACATTGTAAAACTCCAGTATGTAGCTCACAGTATTGTGTTAAAAACTGATCTTGATTCATACTTCAACAGGCTTGTACATCACAGTCCCTCAGCTCAGGTCCATTGCAAACCTCCGGGAAGCCTTCGATCTCCGACCACTGCAGACTGTATTTTGGAGCCATTCAAAAAGCAATCGGTGCGTTTGTAAGTAGCCTGAACGACGGTCAGCCCCCTGAAAAGTTTGTATCCCACAGCAAGCTGGTTATTATGGTGGGCCAGCGACTTGTGAGAACTCTGTGTAGTGAAACTAAAAAGAGAGAGTCCAGCCGGGAAATGTTGTCTATGACCAATCAGCTGTGTGTCCATTTTAAGCAACTGGCCATGGTCACCAAGAAAGCAGCTTTTAACTTTCCCGACAAGCTAGCACTGCAAGAGGCACAGGATGTGGCCACAGAGCTGGCGCGAAGAGCACAGCACTTCCGAATGTCACTGGATGTCTGAGCAGCCATATTGTTTGTTTTTATCATATGGAGGCAGGCAGGTGGGGGTAATTGTGTGTTTCTAAACCAAGCACCCTTACCCCCCCTAATGTGCTTTGTTTCTCAAGTTGCATGAGGAGGCCATTTTAAAAATAACAAAGGGACTGGTTGTGATTTTACTTATGAAACCGATAACGACAGAGCAGTAAGCAAGCTAGTTGATGCTGGATAGTTGGTAAAGGTGACCCAAACATTACTTACTCACCTTTTATGTCATTCCAAAGCTGTAATCCAAATACTGTGACTTAATAGAAAAGAGCTAAAAAAATGACGACATACAGGTCTGAAAGACATGTGGTTTAATACATGTCAGAATTGTTTGTATTTTTGGGGTGAGCTGTTTATTTTAAAGGTAATATGCGGCATTAACCAGCGGTAACATGACTGACTTTCTCTCTATTTGTCTTATTCAAGTGTATGATGCACTTATCTGTAGCCCAGCTTAACCTCTCCACTTTAAAAGACTTTTAAAAATTGCACTTTTCTAATGCCCAACACTGTATGCATGTGTTGTATCAGTTAGACTAAATGTATGTAGATGATTATTATACCGTGTATCAGTTTTTGTACAATAATTTAAGGATCAACAAAATGTCACTTTTCCTCTGAATACAACTGAATACTTTTGGTATTTTTTACATTCTCGTTTATTTAGGTTTCAATATTCAGTCTTTTTACACATGGTAAGAATGTCGTGTTCTGTTTTTAACAATAAAATATTTGTGAATTTGTTTTCTTGACACAAAAAAGTGATTCAAATGATTGATGATATGTGAAATTGTATTTATTTTAGTTTATATGAGATAATCTGTGTTAACTTAATGTGACAGGGCCTTAACCGTGTCGAATTGGTGACCGTGTGCCACTATTTAACTGCTTTGCAGATTTGGGTGAAAACGCCCAATTAAAAAATAGCGCGCTGGCGCCCCCTATCAAACTACCTCTGAAACAACATCCACCTGGGAACGATCCGCTTCAGAAGTCCAGATAAACTGGAACAGATTGAATATTTTGTAGTGGAAAAGTGAAAATCAAATGACCCGGAATGATACACTTTCTCCCTGTATTTCTAAAGAGATCAAGCATCTGTTTCGTGCAATAAAACAATTCTCAAAAAACGGTTCTGAATTCCTGTAACTAAATAAGTATGTTTAAGGAATAGTTAGTAGAACAACTAGTCTAGTTGAAACCCTCGAAAGAGTGCCAGAAACTAGTCTAGTCGTTGATTTACGCGTATCAGAGCCCAACAGAATTCAGATAACTGGTAATATAAACGTAAACACTAGTTAGTCGTGGTTAGAACAGTTACTAGAAGCAAGTACTAATCAATAAGTGATTCTTTGTTCATTTTTAACACAACAATGTTACAAACTGCAGTTTTAAAACAGGTGTAGATATATTTTAAATACGTCAAGTAATTAAACATGGATTAAACATGCAACAGACCTCCAGCCACGCCCACTGAGCTGCAGACTCCTCCTCCAGTGACTGCGTGCCGTGTGTCCGGGCGCTCCGGTCTTCCGCACCGCAGAAACGGGTCCGTGAAGGGCGCACATGGCGGCTATCAGCCATGACCCAAAAACAACTCACCAGAAACTACCGATGCATCTCCGATGTGGTTGATTTAGACACGTTTTTAATCAAACTCACACTCTACGGCAGCAGTCATGGGTGTGCAGGGTTTCCAGCAATACACTGAAAAGCATTGCCCCAATGCCGTGGTGCAGGTGGAGCTCCAGAATCTCGGCAGGGGGAGTCTGGTCGCGACGGCCGGCAAAAACCCACTCCGCTGCGGCTGCTGGTGGATCTGGTGGATCTGCCTTCACCGGCTCTACGGCGGCTTGAGTGGAGCCACATGCTCGGGTATCTCGCCGCCCTCGCCAAAGCCTGTTTCAACGGCAACATCAAGCTGCTAGTGTGCTTCAACGGCTCCCTGGAGAAAAACCGCCCAGCAGATCATCAGTCACGTCCAGAACAAGGGCACCCCGCCGCCCGGGGTCTGGTTCCTGTCTCCGGTGTGCATGGCGCACTGCATCCGCCTTTCTCTCCTCAGGTTTCACATCGGGGTGAGTTGGAGCAGCAAGTGCTGGATGATCAGTGACTGGTACTAGGTTGTTAGCTAGTAGCCTAGACCGCTTACTTGGCATGTCATCAAACATAAACATTAGATTAATTCACCTCTGGCTTAATTTACCCACCCTCATGCTGTTCCAAGCGCATATGACCGATTTGTTTGGAACACAAAAGGTGTTTAATTCCATATGATGGGAGTAAATGGGGACTGAGGCTCACAAGTAAATTTAATAGGGTGGCAAGTTTGACAGTATTTGCCATATACAACAAACTGCAGCTAGGATATTAATAAAAAAAATAACATTTTTTATTTAACAGAGAAGAGAAAGTCTAACAGGTTTCAAATAAAAAAGAGAAACTGCTTCGTGTGTTTCCTTGAGCACTTCTGGTTTAGTAAGAAAGCTTGCCAGACTTGATGTTTGATGTTGATGTTTGATGATTGATGTTTTCGCTTGGTAGTCAGCTTTGCAGAAGACTTTATTCTTTTGTATAGATTTTAGTGTAGATTTCATTGGAGTTATTTGGCGATGGGCTTATAAACACATTGTTTTGCTCTTAATTATGTGAAACATCCACACTAGCTGTGCTGTGGCTGTGCTGTAACTCGGCCCGCTCAGTTTTATCTGTAAGTGCTTTTTTGCTTTGCTGCTGCCAATACTGGTGGTTCTTGCTTGCTAATGGCGAATAGGCTGAAGTGGTTTAATTATTAGTCTAGCTGTTTGGATGGATCATGGTGCATTCATGATCGCTGTGGGTGCCACTTGTAATCTTCTGGCAGTTTAGCGTGTAGCTGTTTATTTAACCTTCAGAGCTTCCTTCAAACTCTGGCCACATCTGTCGCCTCCAGATTGACAACCCGGATCCGTGTGGCGTTCAGCTGGCTGCTCTTTTCATGAGCGGTTCGGATTTGGCACTGTTTGCCAGTGACGTGTGTGGGCAGCCCATTCCATGGAGCACTGCTGTCTGTGGAAGTACTTCGATGGCAAGCTGCTACAGAGTAAACTTATCCAGGTCTGCAGGGATAAAGGCCCTCCTCACTGACCTCTGCGACGGTCAGGTACAGTCAGCACGGGCCCATCACTGGGCTTCATGGGCATCAAAGGGTTAAAAGCCAATACAAACCAGATGATCTACAGACAGAATTATTTAGTTGGACTTTAAAGGAGGCTCATATTGTAAAGAATGAAGTTTTCTTTGATCTTTAAAGATAAAAGTGCTTGATGAAAACGTACTGTAACTCAAAATGTCCTCTACACACACACACACACACACACACACCTAACAGATGGGCGTAAAGTTTACTGTAATTTACACCTTTGCATAATGTGTACTGTAAAATGTAGCTAATGTCTGTCTCCTGTTATCCTGCATTCTCAGGCTGAACTAAGGTGGAGAAGATGCGTCTAGTATTCTAGAGGGTCTGAACTTCTTTTCGGCCCCCCCAGCCCTTCACATCCCCCCCCCTCCACACACCTTTCTACCACCCTAACGACACCTTCTACCACCCACCACCTCTGCCCCCCCCCCACAGGGTCACAGGGTGGGAAGCTTGAGATTGCAGGCACAATGGCGGGTCAGTGGGCCGGCAGACGGCTTTTCCAGGACAAGTGGTGTCGGCTGGTGGACCCACCAGAGGAGGCTTTCAAAAAACAAGACGTCCGTTCTGAGTTATTTTTTTTCTGTTGCTTCTCTGTCACCATCTGTTTGAAACGTAAATATGCAGGTAACTTTACGTGCTTTTCTTTACATGCGTTGAGGTCCAGTGAAGCCGAACGGACATTTTCTGAGAAATCCAACTGACAGCTCAATTTATAAACAGACGTTTGAACGCTGATCTGTCGTCAGTGCTCAATGACTGACTTTCACATTACAGCTTTAAATATTGTTGTTTTGACTTATAAATCCTTGTGTTTTATGCTGTTCTTTGTCTCTGACGCGCTGTGCACGTTCTGAAATAGATTTCTATTTATTATTTATGATGTTTTCACTGTTCTGTTTATTTTCACTCTGCCTGCCAGGTCACAGTTGGCGTGTTTTTTTATCTGTGTGATGTCGTTTTCTCATTTAAATGTGTTTGCTTTTCTTTGAACAGTCGTCCAAGAGGTGTGAGTTCTACTTCTGTAATAAAGACTTTCGGTCGAGGAATTAAATACCACAGTAGAGGTTTTAAAAGTCAACGATGGTACCAGGTGATGCAACACTGCTCAATAAAAGTCTTTATTTGTTAAGAGTAATTCTGTCTCTGTGTATTTCTAAGGGTTGATGGCTTAGGAGCCTAAAACTTTACACATTTGTACAGGTTTGTAAAGTTTGTTGCTCAGCTTTGTAAAGTTTATAAAGAGTTCGGCCTAAAACATTTACAGTGGTAGTCTTTGCAACAAAAGGTTGGTGATGTCAGGTGGAGAATAAACTCGTAATAGTTTAGTAGTATTAGATTTTAATTTTTGCTTTGCAAAAACAGCACAATATAGCTCATTGCGTCATAATTTAGCCTCGTAAAAAATGACACGCTCTTCGTATTTTCTCCTTAACTGACTGATTTATTACGCATGTTTATGTCAGCTGCTTTGCTTTTGTGTAATAACTGTTGTACAAACGAAATTAGAAACAAAAATGGTTCTGGAGCTGCAAAATCCTTTTAACAGTCATTAATCTGCCCTTATTTAACAAAGGACTTTAAAATGATTCCAGCCCTTTCTTTGAAGATACACACTGCAAAGTCTTAACTGGACTGAGTCTTATTAACGCTGTGCTCCGCCGCCGCCGCAGCTGCGGGTTCGACCGTGAGCTGGAGATCCGCGGCGCTGGGGATTTCTCGTCCCGGGAAACCGTGATCGGCAGCCGCAGCGTTTAACGGGCTCATTGCGTCTGGACCGGCACGACCCGGGCGCTTTTCCTCGTCTTGTGGACTGACGTAACGACACCACAATGGAGGGATTCATTCTCTCGCGTTGTATGAACGTCTGCGCGCTCGTGTAGTCAGCAGGGGGCATGCACGCGTTCACGCAGCGCGGGAAACGTTGTAACATTGTAACGTAACGCAGAAACAGCGGATCGGCGGAAACTGGATGTCCGGCGGAACCCGGGGCTGTTCGTAGCGCAGTCGTTTGTGTTGCGGGAGGGTTCTCGCTGCCCCCATCCATCTCTCCGGCTGTTGTTGTGAATTGATCTAACATGGCGACTGTACCCGTGTACTGCATCTGCAGGTTACCTTACGACGTAAGCCAGTTTATGATCGAGTGCGACGCGTGCAAAGACTGGTTTCACGGCAGGTAAGGGCGATATTTCGTACGAGCGTTGGTTTGCGCAACGTTTAAACCGGAATGCGTTTTTATCCCCGCTCGCCTTAGTTGGACATGTCGGGCGGCTGCGTTTGTATTGCCCTTAAGAGCGAGGGCCGCTTGAGGAGGAAGGCGGAGTTATATTTAGCTGGCTCGCTTGACATATTTTTGCGAAAGGTACAAAGAGATTTTGTCGATCGCAAAGCCGTGGCGATGCTTTTCCTCCCGCGATCTCGGATGGATCCGCGTTCGTTGCGCGCTTCGGTCGGGTCGGGTCTGGTCTCGGACTGTTACGCTGCTGTTGTCGTAGTAGTGAGCCGTGGGTGTCTGGGAACACGAATGCCTTCGATCTGTACATTTTAAAGCCCAATTCACATCCTTTTTTCCATGCATACGTCCGTATATCAGTGCATTTAAGGAGTATTCCCTGAAAACTGTCATTGATCTTTCTGAATGTGTGTGTATGGGGGTATATGGGGACGTTGTCTGCTGGAAGATACACAGGCGTTGCAGATTCAGAGCCGATCTGCTATACAAACTGCTCGTTTTGAACACACATGACATTAAGCCGTTGTCATGTACTGTATTCGTTACGTTCAGGGCCAGTAACTTCAGATTTATTCCACTGGGCTGCCGTGAACCATCACTGACAGCGGCGTGTGGTCATAAATGAGTGCAGCTCAACGCAATAATGGAAGTCACACAGTAGTTCATTGGCAATGTTAGTTTTCTGCTGAAAACATCCATTTACTGTTTGTTGGCCGAATGTAATCGGAACTATTCGATCAGATCGATTCGGAATTCGATTACGTGAATGTAAACAAAGAACAAGCGGTTCGTCCACCGACTGATGTATTTACGCGCGTTTAATTTTAACCCTTTGCATGTCTCGGTGATTTGTCGATAAAAATATTCTCTAAATACTCAATAGTTTGTTTAGTCAAAGTGGTTCTATATTAGAAACAAACGATTAGTTATAATATTTATATAAAATAAGTGACTATTGGTTTAAGCAAACGACGCGTTGTAAATAAATAGGGAATCAGATGTCACTCTCGTTGCCGGATTATATGATTCGTACATGCAGTTCACTGTATATTAAAAGGTTTTTAAAATATGCAAATAAATGTTAATATACTTTTAGTATTTGTCATGCACTGATTGGGACTCAGTGAGCGGATAGGACGACTGAGTCCGAGTTCATATGAAGGTAGAAAATACTTATATATGGCTGGGACAGACGCACATTAATATAGTGCTATATTAATAATAATAATGCTTTAATAAGCTGTTTATGACGGTATTCTAGCTAAGATTGTGCTCTGTCTTTTGTTTATTGACTTTAGTTACCCACAGATGATGTGACGTTTCTTTTTGTATCTGATCCTTACTTATATAATATAATGATTGTCTAACTAACAGTGGCGACTTATTTTTGCAAAAATGACGTGGTTATATTATGTCATCTATCAAGTGTACACATTGTGGCATACTTTACCCTCGGTGGTGAAGTAGTGGGTTTATTAGACTTGGAGGATATTGTATCATTGATTTTTCTACTGTTAAGCAGATTTGCACAGAAGCGTCTCCGCACTTCATTCACAAAGTACCACACGTCCCCACAGTAACAGTAACCTCAGTAACCTCTCTTCCACCTGTTGGTATCCACGTTTCATTCGCTGCCTGAATTCATTGTCTGACTGCGCCACTATGAACGTTTTACAAACGTTTCATCGGTATTAAAATGTTCCTCTAAGGTCATTCGTAATGCATTTTGGGTTGCGGGTGAACATGTTGCATGCAGAAATGCATGTGTATTTTTCGGACACACCTCCACTGAACACACGCTGCTGTTTGTGATTGTGGGCGTGAGTGACATTATCGTCTTCTGTCACGGGGCATGATGCCACGCATGACGTCATAAAATCACATTTGTCCTGTTAACGGTAATTAATTATGTAATGACACCTCAAGGATCTGTTTACAGTTTGACATTTTAGGGTAGACTCGTTTGGATCATTGTGTTAGCAGGGCAAGGGTTGTGGGTTCGATTCATAGGGAACGCACGTACGGATTAAATGTAAATTGTACTGTTGCTTTGAACGCAAGCGTGTGCCGAGTGCATGAATCTAAAACTACAATTTTACATGTAGCATGAGGTATATTGTTAGCATGGAATCAAACTATGAATATGCTTACAGAATATAGTTTTTTTTCGTTTTGCTTGTTTTTGTGAACTAGGCCTGTCACAGTATCAGATTGTCACTACACGGGTATCTCGGCCCAAAGCATTTTGGTGTCTCAAAATGTAAGGAATTGGCCACTAAAAGACAACATGCAGATATACATCAAGCATCAGCCGCAAAGGGGAGGCGTAGACTGACTAAAAGTGTATTTTCCTGCTAATCCTTAAGCACGAGGGGGCGATTTGACCCATGACACCCACATGTACTGGCTGTTGTCCTGTAGCTCGGGGTAACTCGACTCCATTGACTTGTGTTATGATTCAAAGCTTCTGACACCATCTGTGTGAGGCCTTCATGATGATCATATGGCTGTACTGCTGGAGGACAGCCCATAAAGGAAACTCCCAATTCAGAAATCCACAAACAGCTCCCCCTAACGGCAGGAATGTGTTGTGGACCCATTACGTATATATCACTGTTGTAATACCGTTTGCATTATAGAGTGGGTGACACATGCATATGGGGTATATAAACTGCAATGGCTGACGTGGCCTTTTAAGTCCAGTAAGGTTGTATGTTTGCATTTATGCATTTAACTATACAGTATAATTATACAGTTATACATATTTATTACTGTGTGTGTTTCCCGGGAATCGAACCCACAACGTATTCATTTTCTACCAGCTAAGCTACAGCAACACCCGTTGTGTTACAGCAAGACTCTTATTTTGGCGTTTTTCCACTGGTCAATGAAGAAGACCCTTTAAAGTTCAGAAAAAGCAGACGCTCACAATATGATCTGTAATTATTACAAATTTAAAAGCCACAGTAATCAATGTCATATGTCCCCCTCCCACCCTTTTATTATGATATATTAATCATCACTAAAGCAGGCCGATTGGTTTTTGAAGTCACAATAATAAGTCAATTAAAATCATTTGTGTTTAGCCAGCCCTGGGGCCCTTGATGGATTGTATTATAAATACACTCATTTTGCACTGCTTTTCTGTACGATTTCAAAAGCTTCAGTGGATTGGAGATCGGAGAAATTGCGTATACTACAACTGTTGCTCCACAAGTCAGAGTTCTGTGGGAGATTAGGATAAAGAAGCCACTGTTTAAAAATATCATATGACATCTCAGATACAGTTTGCCAGAAGATCATCACACTAAACATGTTTGGTTTAACGTTGCACATCATCAGAAAAAACATCCCCATCTTTGGAACTTGTTGGTGCTGTGGAGATGCTTCTGTGCTGCAGGACCTGGAAGGCTCGTTCTCCAGAGTTGAGCTCCATCCTCAGTCAAACACTAAGAGATCATCAAAGTCTTCAGAAATACTTAAAAATGACAGGCAGTTGTGTTCGATTAGGGTTAACTAAAATCTGCATATGCCATAAACAATGCGATGTCCAGTGCGGAAATGCATTTAAAGAAAACTCTGAATGAAAATTCTCCCATCATTTACTCGTCCTCATGCAGATTGGATCTAACAGATCAAATTATAAATCATTATTATGAACTTACTGATGTGAATCGGGGTAAAGTAAGGAGACTGTTTCGAACACTGATCTGTTAAGTACTGACTTCTGTTCAGTTTTAAACCCCAAACTTTGTGGATTGCAGC
>JAZGTJ010012197.1:0-14403 GCA_036877575.1 Botia almorhae
TGATTTTTAGTGATGATTGATGCTATGTAAGAATGTGTCTGCACATGTTCAGATTATGAATACCAGTTTGCTTGTTTTTTTTAGATGTGATTTTCTATGTAAGTGATAAGGCCATGCATATCTGCCCCTCTTCTTCCTACACACCAGTATTTCCGGTTCAGCTTTATTGACAAGCTATCAAATGAATGAAAACATATTTTTATTACTGGTTCAATAAGACCATTATTGTTTTTATTAAATATGTTAATCATTAAAAACACAATGCAGTTTCCACTGTACTTACTTTCTTCCATTATATCTTGGATGTTGACCCATGTTGACTCCATGTAGCCTGTATCTATTTCTATCTGTATCAGTTCTATATCTGCTAGGTTGATGAAAACACAGCACAAAAGTAGCAAAAGCTCTGAAGGCGAAATTACTCACTCGGTCACATGCCCAGTCCCATATCATCAAAGTAGACCACTTTGACCTTTAACAACAGTTAGTATGAGACTAGTACTGTTGGTCACTATGCACGTGCCCCTTCTGGCCCGCAAGCTGTGACACGTTAGCATGTTAGCAAGTGACTGAAGCCCTATAAAACCACACAAGAAAGACCCATCACATGTAATCTAATCTGAATGTGTTTCTAACCACTTCCCAACAATAAGGCCTTTGTGTTATTACATTAAATATATTATTAAATTAATATAATTAAATATTATTGTAATATTAATGTATAACATACATTATACAAAACACAGACTGTAGTCTTTACTGTTGTACATCAGTGTTGGACTTAAATTCACTTTATTATATTCTTTTATGTGTATATGTCTGATTCACGAATCACCTCACTGATCACCAGTTATTTGTTTGCTCCCTTACTTACAGGTAGTGCTGATCATGCCCTGTATGTTATAATTTCAAGGCATATTAGGTTCTATTGGCCTCACCTTTCTGGCTTATTCTCCAATTCAATACAAAAGCTAATTGTACAACATAAAATCCTTCTAAAATGCCTTAAAGATATGTTTACCTGACTTAAAGCAAGATCAGTGAAACTCCTAATGAATCTTTAAACCTATGAATCTAGCTGCCCTTATACTTATACTATAAAGTTTATGCAAGTTGTTTCTTGTTGACATCACAGACTGGCAGCTCCGTTTGTGAATTGTAATCAGCAACACCTGAAAAGAGCTCTTTGTTTAAGAAAGGATTCAACCCAACTGTAGGCAAGGCCTACCATTAAAAATGTTTCATCTTTTGAAAGTTGAATTGTGGTCATTTGTAAAAAAAAATAATAATAATAATGTGACAGAATTTTGTAAATAACAGTGTTTTTGAATTACAGTAAAGTACAACATTTATTGAACTCAAGTGTTCTGTTTGGAAGTCAAAGTGTGGAAATCAAAACAGAGCTTGAAAGCACTGCTGTGGTCTATCACTGTGTCAAGGAGTTTAGATTGCATTATTTTATCAAAGCTTCTAAGGTTTAAGAGCCCTTCAGATGTCCTATTTTAATAAGAGCGACAACATCTGTTATTAGTGCACAACCTAATCCTTACAGCTCAGAGAGAGAGCGAGAGAAAATTACACATCTTTAAGAAATACATTAATGCTTATTATCTAAAAGTGTCATTGGGACTTCAAGTCAGGATAAGATGGAGTTCAAATAAATCCTTGTGAGGTCTTGAGCTGATGAGCCTCTCTGATATACATTTATCCATTTCTCTCTCTTTCTTTCTCTCTCTCTCTCTCTCTCTCTCTCTCACACACACACACACACACACACTCACACACACACACACACAGAGCTCAGTCTTCCTTTCCATCTCTCCTTACATTTTGAAGGATTTACTGTCATGTAATTTGTTTGGTTAGGCACATTGGCAGTAAATAAATAGTTTGAGGTATTCACATTAAGGACATGACTGATAGCTGAAATATAATATATTCCTATTTATGCAGTGTGGAGAAAGGTAAACAAGCAGCTTCAACCAGCATGGGACAAATGAGAATAAAAATAAATATGGTTATAAGAACTGTACTGTCAATGCATTTACTAAAGCAATTAAATCATTAACAATATGTAAGTGAGTAACCGTTTACAAATATACATAAACATTTTAGTTTCCTTTCACTGAAGGACTAATGCGGGTCAGGTAAGGGTACATAAGCATGCATAAGTTATATAACATAATGTATCTCGAATTTGGACTGTGCAATTGCCCATTTTGTAGGCTGAAATAAACTAGCGCTTTAAAATTCCATAACTGAGCTCATCTGCAGGCATGCCTGGATATGAATATGGTGCCTTGTTCATTAAAAAAAAACAGTGGGCTCAAAAGAATTACAGTGACGTAATTACAGTGACTTTAAAGTTCCTGACACAGCACTATGCTAACACAGATTATGCTTGGTTAAACTGGATTGTGGGTGATTAGTGTTTTACATGGAAATATCACAGAAGTGTTACAGAAGTGTAGGAATTTGCTTTATGTGTAAAACATATGAAAAACATTCAGGCCTAGTGATATTAGGACACTGTTGTTGTGTTTACCACAATTCACTACTTACTTGCTATTGTTGTGACAGCACACGCTCTCCCATGACATCAGTTTATTAAGCTTATTCAATTTTTCAATTTGATGACTTGCGCCTCTCACTTAGATTAAAAAGTAATAGGGGACGCAAATTAAATAATTATTTCTACATTCAGTCGTGCGAACTACGAAAGGAAAGGCTTCATAGGTAATTAAAACCCCATCAACACAGCTCATCTTCTTAAAGACAGAAGACAAGGAATAAGGGTCTCAAAAGGTGCATATCAAATGCAAATTCGTCATATTTGTCATAATTGTCTTTTATTTGGTCTCTCAAGAGCAATCACTGTCTGACATGTGTATCTCTTTGAATTCAGTTTTGTTCCAATAATAACATAAGTGCTTCTGGGAGGGCCCTGCACACTGAGGCCAATTGTTAAAAACAAATTTTGGTTGAATGGTGTGTTGTCGCATGCTAATTACCCCCCATTTACCACCAAACACCACACATGGAATGCAGAATTCTGTATTATATTCTGTGAATTTTGTGTTATAATTATCTGGTGACACAGAAAGGTGCTGAATTTTTTGTGAAATCACTTATTGAGTATTTTCAGGAATTTATAATGGGCCACCAGTCACACTGGTGTCACAGCATACAAAAACGTGGGGCGTGAAAAATATGAGGACATGGAAAAGGAAGGAGCATAAACAAAAATATGCATTTGCGTTGTGCTTGTTATCCCAATGCTTTTAGAATAGTGTCCCCGTCCTCGTTATGGGTGCAGGTGGGGTCAAAAAGTCAGACAAATCACAGATTAGAAAAGGAGGATTGGTTTTGTTTGTAGTGGTTGAGGTTTAGAATTGTGATGTTCTTCGGGGAACATAAGAGGAACCCGTGCTGACCCAAACAGTTTCATAAAATAATTTAAAGAAGCCTCAATAGGGACATTCTCTCTATTGCAATCCAGAAATAACTATGTCGTAATTGCATCATTAACATGTGGTGTGTGTGTGTTTATTCTATAACAGGCACTCCAGCATCTTGATGAATATCCAAATCTCAATGAGCTAATAATCTAGGTGATGTTGTAGGTTGTTTTTGCAGTTAGCATGACAATGGGGCACCCGTGAGCTGTACTTTAGGAAAAAATATAATAGGAAAAAATGTCAAACTAATTACATTTCATTGAGTTGTTTATTTAGTTGTCATTATTAACGTGAGGAGATTTCAACTCAAAGACAGTGATAAATAATGTTCTTCTACCTTCCTCTAGAGCAGGAAATGCCCTCAGACACTCCACATTGGTTTTATTAAGAATCTGGACTCCTGCTGCTGCTTTGCAGAATTTTAAACAGTCTACTAAATAAATTGTCAGTCTGGCAAAGGTTAGAGGAAAAACCTTTTAAATGTTTCATCACACATTTTGATAGTGGACACAGCCATAGCTGCTGTGTCCCATACATGTTAAGTCTTGGATGTGCCAAGCTTGATTTGTGCAGCTATTTTTGAGCAGCTCTGAGAACAAGCTTACCTTGCTGCTTGTAGGAACTGTCCCTGAGGGTACAGCTGTGTATGTGTGTGTGTGTGTGTGTGTGTGTGTGTGTGTCAGTTTGTTAGTGTGAGTTTACTTACACAAGCCTTTTAAAGGAGTGTATAAAGAGTTAGTTTGCTCTTAAATAGCAAAACATGAAACTAGGCATGCCTTTTTCAGTGCATCACTAATTGAAATTGATAAATTGCTCACTCAGCTGTACCAGAGGACCACAAGCTTTAGCCTTATTAAAGGAACAGCTCACCCAAATAAGCTCTTTATAAGAAGTGTGTTATACAGCCAAATGCACTCTTTGATCATAGAAAGCATTCTGTGTGTAACAGACCGTAAGGTAATGGCAGTTTCATGAATGAATCATTCTTTGTGGAGAATGTGAATCATTCATCACAAAACCAGTTTGAATGACTTGTTTATGATCCAGACTGATCAGACTCAATGGACTCAATAATCCAGCTGCAAAAGTTACGAGCTCACATTGTTTCAGGAAGATTTCATTTCATTTTTATAATGGGCATGGTTAAAGGAGACCAGAACAGTCAGACCAGAAGTTTTCCTTTTGTATTGTACTAAAGATCATTTTTGGAATGACATGAGGCTGGGTACATTTTTTTATCCCTTTAAGTTTTCCTTCATTTCGTGTCTCTTAATTTTAACTCTGCCTCTCTCTCCCTCGCACACACAAGAAATGTGCACATCTACATTTACACAAATAATAATGCCACCTCACAAACAGAAAGACAGATTAATGAAGCATAATCAAGCACACAGGTTGACAAGAATACAGGTGTGATACACACAGCCTCAGTGCAATCCCATGGGTGATGTGCTTCACTGAGGCGCGTCACAGCGGCGCACTGCATCCACACAGAAAAACATCCTTAACAAAATTATAATTAATAATATTATTATAATATATTAATGAGCTCCAGTAGTTTCAAATGTAATTGTTCTTGGTGATGACTTGACCTCTCCTACACACTTGTATTATTCTGTTTTTCTCAGGTATACTGAGTTGCACATTCTCTCTGTGTCTTGTTTTTATCAATTTAAACATCAGCTGCTCCCACACATATGCAGGGCCCTGTTTTTAATCAAGTCTTTCCACGCTGCTTCTCATGTTCACCTGAGAATTTGATAGTGAGGTCAGAGAGGATGTGCTTTCATAAGCAGAAACTTTTGATATAAACATGTACAAATCCACACTTAATATTTCTTAGTAATTTAGAGGCAAGGCCTATAAACAGCAATATTGCAAATGCCCATTGGAGCCCACAAACATAAATAGCCTTTTCAATTTAGTCTAAGCAGGACATCATCATGATTGGTCATCTGTGTCAAGGTATCGCTGGAAAATTTCTGCATGATTTGATGCTAATTAAAGATGGATAAGATTTGCGAGCATTATCTTAACTGGAGAGAGTGTGTAAACCAGAGTGATATAAATGTTGAAGATTTAGTCTGTTCAAATTGTAAATGCATTTATCAACAACAGTCTTTGTGTGTGTGTATGTGTGATGTCACTTCCCACAGATTAAAATCAAGTATAGTCTTCCAAACATTATACATGAAAATACAACACAGAGTTTGCTGGTGCTTTTCGACACATCAGCCTGATGATCTGTGTCTTATGCTACAGTTTGGAGCTGAAGTTTAACACACACCCACCTTCATCAATCCCGTCAGCATTTTTTAGAATATGACAGTTTAAAATGTACAGAGACATAATGAAGTTGAATTATGTATCAGACATAAAGTTACAGGGTAAGAATGTCTTGCAAAACTGTCTGTCAGTTTGCCAGTACAATCACATACTGTAGCTTATGCAGTGAGTTCACCATACAGACTTATACAAGATCATATCTTCTAAGATAACCAGCTGCTAGATGTATTTGACAGTGCCTGTCATTAACTGTAGATGATGCACATATCCATTAATACTAAATCTTCACTTAAAGTCATTATTATGCCTCATGGATAATGGTCAATCATTTTTATGCTAATTTTGGCAGCCAGATTATTCAGAGGTGCAGGGAGGAAAGAAATGATGGGCAGCAAAAAAAGTGTCAGCAGGTGCCAGTGCCTGAAAGATCAGCTGGAGAATCCCCAAACGTTCACTGTACAAACTCATTAGTGCTCTGAATCTCTCACCAGTCCTCTAAAACTGCTAAATACAGCAATTTTAAACTCCTTATCTTCTCCTACCTTCTCACCTGCAGCTGCTTCACTGCCTTATCCTCTCTTCTTTTCATTTTTGTTTTACTCTTAATCACTAATTAGCCTGAATGAGGCAGAAGATGATAAATGACCGTGTGTGGTTAGGTTTAGTGATTATCTGTGAAATTGGGTCCAGTGGTGTAAAAATATGAGACTAACAACCAATGAGCTGCTAAAAGCAAGGAAGGTGTGCAAAGCTAAAGGGATAATAAATTGTTTGTAATTCTGACAGATGTAAGCTCTACTGCAGTGATTCTACACCAGAGGTAGATCATTCTTAAGCAGGTTACAGAGGATAGGGGAGATTTTCCAGTTTTGCCATGTTAAATTATAAACCTATAAAACAAGAAATTATGACTTCAAAATATTAAGGCTGTCAAATATTACAAACCTATTAATAGATCAAAATGTATTAACTAACTGAACAAATTCATTTTTTAGCTCCTCGTTAGGAAAGGATTTCTAGTTTCTGTACTGTAAATTACTATAAAAGACATCAAAGAATATAGTATTATGGCTAGAGTATAAAGGGCAAGAACTATCAGAAGGGTCAAACATTTAGTAACGTGTTGATGTCGAGACGAGATTAACAGTTCAGCTCTGAGGCATTTAGTCAACTTAATTGGTTTCCACTCTATTACCAAAGGTTTTTGGCTAACCACTTAAAACAATGAGATGTCAGTAATAGATTATTTCTATTCAGCCTCAAACAAACAAATAAATAGAGGAAGCATAGGAAAGCACTCCAAATGGCCACTAGCATGCTTGTTTGTAAAATGAATAGCGTTTGAATGCACATACTAATAAGCAGAGTTGGGCAGTAACTGAATACAAAACCTAGTGCTACTTCCTGTAAACTTGTAGCAACAAATCTGAGCCTAAAAGTGGACCCAGGCTTATTAATTTACTCTCTATGGCTAAACAGTGGGATTTGTCAGTGAAACAGATTTACATGAGCTCAGCTTGTGAGTTTCTTTCTATTTTCTTTGTGACAGAGCTAATCTGAAGCTGCCCTGAACTTACCTCAGACTGTGCTGATTTTATTAGTGCTTAACCATTGAGATTGTTCACTGTTTCATGCTCCTTTTGCTTCCTGCTTTTCCCTTTCTTCTATAGTTCCACACACCTCCATTGCTGTGTCACCCAGACTCTGCCTCTCATTTCAACAACCTGAAATTCTATCATATACTCCTCTGTTGCCTCTCGTCCTCCAATTAAACTCTTGTACTGTGGAAAAAGGCTGTTAAATAAATTGGGCAAAGAATGAGAAAATGCCTAAAACAGGCTTCAGAGAAAAAGGGGAACTAATTTGGAATTCAATTATCTATTTGTTCATACCATGCAGAAGTCACTTTATATAATAGTACAACAAGAATTGCAATGTAAATGATTGAGGTTTAGCACCTATAAACAGGTGGACAGTGATGCAGTTTTAGCTTTGTGTGATGTCTAAATCTTCCATCATACTGTTAAAATTCATTGAAAAAGGTCATTAAATAAATTTTAACTTTTATTCAGATTTATAATTATATTTGTATCATTGTTTGTGTTGTTGTTTTTTCCCCTTTTCTATGTTTTCTTTTATTTCAAAGGGCCCTGTGCACTCAAAGGAGGAAAGAGCTGCTGGTATCCGTCATCTGGAAAACATATCAAACACAAAAGGATAGTTCTGGATAATGCTATGGGCCAAAATCAATAGCATGATTGATGATCAACTTCAACAGCACACAGTTAGCAAGATAAGGCCCACAGAACAACTAATATTTGCATTCTTTGTTGCTCTAAAACATACACATTTTCCTAAACATACCAGCAAACATAATACAAACTGCATTATCCTCAAACTGCAGTGAGAAACAAACACTGGACACTTCTCATGGATAACACAAGCTCTTGATTAATGGGCTCATGTACACTGTTTTACCGTACTAGTGTATTTTACACCTTTAAGTCCAAGTCTAACAAGTGTAAGTGCAATAATAACAAAAATAAGTGCAATAACAGCTTTTACTGAACTAATGGATGGGTGCTGTTCCAACATGTTTCAAAGACCTTTTCAACAAGATGAACAACACATTAGACTGGTTAAGCTACAGATGAATTTCGAAATTACTAATAATTCCAGGTTGTGTAAGAAAAATACCATACAGACCACTTGCATAGTGCGTAGTGTTGCTTTCATTGTTATTCAAAGCTCAGACAAGTCTGTGGGCAATATTTTACAGCAAAATTAACACCCTTTTCATTGATTCATTCAATGAAAAGGCACCCTTTCCATTCCTTATCAATTTCAGGTAATGAAGGCAGCAAGATTTTGGTATGCATGTCCAGTACGTCTTATGGCTAAAAAATGTTGTAAAATCATTCAATGCATCATTCTAAAGTGAACCCTGTTTCTGGAGTTATGAAGCTATCTTGGAGAAAGCCCAGCAGCCATGGATTGAGCCATTCCTTCTGTGCTCTTCACAAATGCCATCTCCTCACATCTACCAAAAGCCTCCCCAGGAGACCAGGGTTAAACACAACTCCATAACTTGCTTCTAGGCAGGAGCAATGGATGGGGAGCACATCAATCAAGCCATCTTCGGCTGTTTAAAAATATACTTGCCTCTCTCTCTCACAACAGCCTCTCTGCTCAAGGAGGTCGGCTATTGTTCAAACATCAATCACTCAGGCCTGTCAGCTCGGCTACACTACTTCATCTCAGCTGCCATGGAGAGAGGAAGAGAAGGGGGCACCTGATGAAGAGGTCTTTGATGGGATAGTGGGAGAGGAGAGAATGAAAGGGTTCTTGACTTGGAAGTGGTGCAGATACGAACCGTTTTTAAGATCTTAGAGGTTTGGTGAGATTTGGAAGATAGAGGCTGATTAAAAGGGCATAGTAAAGTTTATCTTTTATAAATTGCTTTTCAAGACTTCAGATGAGTGATTCTAAGGGCCCAGTAAATTTGTTGGCAAGTGCAGTTTTCTGACCTGTGTTGACATTTTTCTGCTGAAACAAAAGGCTTTAGTTACATCTTGCACAAGAGCCAAAGGGTTTGTCTCCTCTTCCATATGTTGAATTTTTTGTGAAAATTGCAACTGAATTATTTAGTTACATCACAGCCGTGAAGTATGACTTGCTACATTCAAGCTGGATTGTGAAACTTTAATTGGACTGCATTTTCATTTTGGTCCATTTTATGTGTTATAAATGCATATCTGCAAAAATTAAATACTTTTCTGAGCATATAATTAGAACACAAATTAAATCTCTTTACAGTCTATTTGAGGAGAGAAGTAGAAGACCAGTTATCAACATTTATGAAAACTTATCATTGAGCTCACTACTATAACACTATGCTATACTTAATTATTGCTATAGTAGAAGCAGTTCCGGTCCTCAGTAGCCTTAATCACTAAAAGGTTTTTTTCAAAATTGATTTTTCTTTCCCTAAAATGATAAATGTGTGGAATATATTGGATTGTATTTGACATTACCGACATTTACAATGCCATAAATACTTCCATCTCACCCCAAAAAGGGAATGAAGTCTTTTTTCTAGTCCCCTTTGTCTAGTGGTTTCGGGCAAGTGGAGACACTGTGTGCCTGCCATAAGGGCAAATCGTCAGGTGCATGCTGGGCCACTTAGGTGTACTGCTGATTTCCACAGCATGAGGCAAGAGAGAGCTAGTCAGGGTCAGGTCAAAGAGCAGAGTGGAATGCTGGGATGAATTTATTAGAAAGAGAGAGAGAGAGAGAGAGAGAGACAGCAGAGGCAGGTGGAGGACAAGGGGGGCAGATAAGAAAGGAGAGAGAAATGGAATACAGAAAAGAAGACATCACTGTGGCAACCATCTAAAAGTCATGATTGTACCTTTCAACCAAGTCAGTACGTCCTGTTGAAAGAGTATTTTACAATCATTGTCTCGTTCTCTCTCTCTCTTTGTTCAGTCATACTGTAAAAGGAAAACACACATATGATCCTGAGTTAGACTAGAATGGGTCAGCCCAGGGGAGAGATTTTTGGCCCACATAAACTGAACTTTTTCTGCTGACTTTAAAATACTTCATATGGTCCAAAATATATAAACACCACTTTCCAATAAACAGGTTTGACTGGAATTCCAAATTCCAGTGAGGCAGCTGTAATGCTATGGAATAGTATAGAGAATGCCTATACTGCAACAGTTAATGCAACAGTTTGGGGAGGGCACTTTTCTATATCAGCACGACAATGCCCCTGTCAGGTTCATAACAAAATGATATACAAAGTCTGGTGTGAGGGAACACACTGCACAAAGCCTAGATCTAAATCACACCTTCGGGATCAATTGGAACGCCAGCTGTGAACAAGATCTCATCACCCAACATCAGTGCCTGTCCTCACTTTTGTGCCTGAATGGGAAAAAATCCCTGCAGATGTGTTCCAACATATAAAAGAAAGCATCAGGCATCTAAGAGTGAATGCTGTTAGAAAAGACCATCTTATATTTTAGTTACGTACACATTACATAAACATTGACTGAACTACAAGAAACCTTTAAAAATTGAACCTTACTTACCTTCAGGTCCACTTTTCCTGTCTTATCTCTTACATGTGTTGTATCTGGTACAAAACACAACTTCTAAAGCCATAAGCCTGAAAGAGATTGGAAGCTCATAAACACATATAAAAATAAATAAATAAAAATGCCTTCCATCTTCGCAGTCTGAGGTGTAATCGTTAATAGGGTTAAATTAGGCCTATGGAGTGGTCTGTGCTAAGATAAGATGTCTCCGGAGCCTGGGGGNGGGGCTGCTTAGCTACAGCAGCACTTGTAATAAATGGATGGAGCTTCTGTTGATGTTCATTGATCATTAAGTAGCTGATAATTACAGCTGGGTATCTCAGTGGCGTGCATTTGTGTTTGTATTTTAAATCCTGCTGTGTAAGACAGTGGTACACTGATGAGTTTTGGAAGGGCTGTAATCTGTGTTTTAGCATTCCCTTGGTCTTTGTTTGAACTCTGTACCCTAATTTCTGAGCACTCCCTCATTTCCTCATTTTCACAATCACTTGCACCCTCCCTGCTTCTTAGCATGGCTTGATGCTCGCTTTTTCTAGCCAATTAGTTGTGATGTTTAGCTCATATAAATTGCTACAATACTCTTCAGTTCAGTGGTCTTTTCTGTTGCTGGCTGTTTTTTGACTAACAGTGTGTGTCCCCCCGCCTGAAATGATGCGAGTGGGAAATGGATTTCTGTAGCTGTTATTGTCAGAAACAATACAAAAAAATGTGTCCATCTCACTCATAATTTCTTTGCTTCATGCATTGAGTGTTTTCAGGGTGGCAAGCAAGAATTTTGGCTTGTATCTCTAATGTGCACAGTGCCAGTGCAGTTTGCTTGTAACATGCTTTGTGACCATAAAAAGCTGTAGTTTTTACTTCATTTTCACTTTCATGTGCTTCCAAATACATTTAGCTGTAGTAGTTTGCTACAGTATATTTGACTACTGTGATGTAAATACAAATAGTCACAAATATACCACAGACAGTGAACACATGAACAGGATGCATCAAATAGTGACTAAGATTTAAATGACTAGGCTTTGGGCCTCTAGTTGTTAGAGAATTGTCAGGTCCTGGCTTTTTTGTTTGAGTATCTGAAGATCATCTTGCCAGGATCCTGACATCCCCAGTGTTCTGTGTCAGAGCGAGATGTTTAGAATCGATTTATCTTAGTCTTGGTTCTGGTTTCTGGGAGTCGGAATCTAGACTCATGCTCTGGGTGTCTGTCATCTGTGGAACCTCATGGCTTTTGTTTGTTTACATTTGCCATGTGCTCTCCGGTCACATGTCTAGACCCTGCCCCCTCGTTTCCTCATTTGGAAATCAGTTGATTTCGTGCACCTGTTTGTCCTTGTTTTCTGTTCTATTTAATGCCCTTGTGTTTGCTCTCCCACGCCGGTTTGTTGTCTAAGTTACATCAAGCTTTGTCTTAGCCTATGTCCGAGTAATGGCGATTTCAGGATCTGTCAATGTCGATTTCATTGTCTAAGTTATATCGAACTCCGTAAGTCAGTTATGGTTATGAGGTTTTTGTGTTTTATTTTCGTTTAATCTGTAGTTGTGTGCTCGTCAGTTTTCTCCTTCAGTTTGCTCTCGTTTAAGTTATTTTGCTGTTTGCCCCCTCATGGGTTTTTGTTTTCTGTTTTCTTTAAATAAAGTGTTTTTTGTGCAACTCACTGTCTGCATTTGGGTTTTTTTCTGTCTGATCGTGACAAGAATAGCCTACTCTTGTTTTTTTTTTGATAAATTACAGTTTGAAATTAAACTGGTTAACTGGTCTCCTGCTAAGTTATCAAAATGCACCAGTTGAAGAATTACAGCTACAGTATGTATGCGTGTACTATGTACTGTGCTGTTTTATCCTGAACCACAATGCTATGGTAGACACAGCTAATTGAACAGAGCTGGCTAAAGAGAAAAAGACACTGCCAGAGTGTGCTAAAGGGTTTCATCCAGCTACAATTAGACTAGGAAATGATGCTTGAAATGGAGGAGAGGAGAAAGAGAGAGAGAAACAAACACAGCCAAACTAAGAAAAAAAATTTCAAAAGTAGGAGAGAGAAAAGAACAAAAGTGTAATGAAGTGAGGACTCAAGCTAAAACAGAAAATGAGAAGTCGCCAAAGTTAAGAATAAAGGATGAAAAGAACATGTATCTTTGTTAGATGTCATAGAGAGTTTGGAAATGTCAAAAACTGCAGCATAAGGTTTTAGTTACTTAAAAGACTGAAAAGTTCCACAGGGGACTTTAAACCTGAAGAGCATCTAAACTTCTCTTCATTAGAACTTGTCCTTTCCTAATACTGTACTAGTCATTGATATAAAGGAAGTCAAGCTTGTTTTAAGTTTGTTCCCCATCATATTTTGTCCTCTACTGTACTGTGATGTTTCGAGTGAACAGTGGAGACATCAGAGAATAGGAGCTTTTAAAAGCCTTGTCATCATGGCCCAGCCCTGCCACTTCAGAGAGTGTTTAGTCTTAAAGGGATACAGAAAAGGGTCTGTCAGTCATCCTCTCTATGTGAACCAATCTCCTGCTGTTCTATGTTGTCATGAGTCATGCATGAGGAGATGTATTGTGCCAGCGAAAATCACAATTTGAAAAACATAACAGTGGAATATGCTTACCATGGGGCTTCAGTAGGTTATATTATGTAGCTGCAACATTTAGAACAACCTAATTAATTAAAATAGCAAACATCTGCTAATTGATCCATGGCAGACTTAGTTAATGACTAAAAATTCAACTTTTGGGAGACTCACAAGATTATCAAAGTTTTAATGCTAATCTTCGAGAAATGTATCAAATGTATCAAGTGTTTTTATAAAAACAGTTCAGATTCTAAAAATTGATTTCGATTATCATCCCACAAATTCACATTCATATAATCTACAAATTATATGAATGTGAATTTGCAGGATACAAAAGTCAAGCATAAGACAAGTGAAATGAAACTTCTACTGCAGGAAAAATCACTCAATAATCAAGTCGTCCCTTCACTTTTTACATACAGTACAAACACCTAAGCACCACTTAGGTTAGAGGACCAGTTTCTTACTGGTAAAAATATAATTTAAATACAATATATGTGCAAGAAGGTACAAAAAGTCTTGTTTACATCATACTGTACCATCCATCATTCATGTCTTGTAGACACTAAACAGTTTACACTGCCATACTGAATAATTTTATTCAATGTATAGTAACTATAATAAAGTTAGGATTGTAACTGCCATGTAACTGCAAATCATTGGCCCTGACCAGCTGGTATGAGTAAGAGATTTGTCATGAAAGAAAGTTTCACACTGCACCAGAGCAGGCCAGAGTGAGATGGTGAGAGATGAAGGCACAGGTTTACAATGACAAGGTTTACAATGACAAAACGGGAAACAATTATACCATTTGTAGCAGTGTGCAAAGGTTTATTTAGATGGTTTGTAGCTACACTGATTATTCAGTTAGTTTTGTCTTTAGAAACGTCTTGGTTACATATGTAACCCCCGTTCCCTGAAGGAGGGAACGGAGACGTTACGTCAACTGACTGACGTATGGGGTCTTGCTTGAGAGCCCTA
>JAZGTJ010012198.1:0-16085 GCA_036877575.1 Botia almorhae
ACACACACACACACACACACACACACACACACACACATAAACAGTACTACAGCACACCTTTTCATTTTGCCCTGATCTCCTTTTTCCAATCACAAGACCCACTTTAGAACTGTGTACAAAACAGCTCCTAACCTTGATCAAGAACACAGCTCCCATATTTGTTCTTTGATCAGTCAACAGTGAAACGTCCAGCCACATGTTCCCTGAGACTATTTCAAACACAACCAACCAGTTCTCCACCCTCTCTTCATCCGAATCTAGTGGCTGGATTTTCAACGCCTTAGTAGGTAGTAGGTGTCACGTTCACAGCAGTGCTTGCTGAAAACTCTGGAATAAAACAAATCACACTAGGAAGGTTGTATTTTGGCCTATTAAAATATTTTTTATATTATATTAAACATATATTAAAATATAAGTTTGATAGTAAAATACTGTTTATATATGAGAGTAATATGAGAAACAGGGCACTATTGAATGGCAAAATCAATTTTATACCAATTCACACAGTATTTTCACCTCACTGGTCTCGAGAATGGGGATATTGTCATTGATGTTCAGAATGTCTATAAATACAGTATAAATACAGTATAAATACAGTATTAATACAGTATATAATACAGTATATAATACAGTATATAATACAGTATAAATACAGTATATAATACAGTATAGCTGTATTAACGTTTCCTTCAGCACCCATTCATGTCAGTAGCTCGCAGTGTAAGTATGTAGAAGCTTTCTTTCTGTTCAACAGAGTGAGAAACTTGCTGATTGAGACGTTCTGATTTTTCAGTATATAAATCAGCTCTAAACCATCGATATGTATTTGATTGTTTTTAATCTGTAGAAGTTTAATAGCGCAGTGTTAAGACCCAAACATTTGTCTGCAAAGCTGTAAAAAATTTTATTAACTGAGACTTATCTAATTATCTTGTAAATGTTAATACTGATGCATTATGGGTTGTTTGAAAATGTCACATGGTAAATCTATTCACAAGGACCATTGAAAAAATACCATATTAACATTATATATTACCATATATATATTACCATTGTAATACTGTAATCATACATTTAAATATTACTTACAGTATTTTTAATTAAACTATACCATATTGTTAGGGTACGTTATTACCTATAACCTATCAAATGAAAAATAGTTTAAAATCATGTCCTATATATGCATTCCTGTAGCAGAGCACAAATACCAATCGCTGTCACTCGTTTTGGTCTGGTTTAGTTCACCATACATACAGTTAAGCGACATTTACACACAATTATTTGAAATAGACTTTATTGTCCTTTAAAATCCTTTTCCATAGCAAGTAAAACATATGAAACATTTATAATACGAAAACTGAAACAAACAAACAACCGTATGCTGCCACTGTATTTAATTCCTTTCAGTAGAAAACATGTCATTTGGTGTGTACAACAAATCAAACGAGGAGGTTAAAATTAGCTTTCTTGTATTTGACTGTCAAAAGCAAAATCCTACTCATTTCAACCAGGCAACTAACAGGGCCACTGGAAACCACTGCCCAACCCATTTAGCAAACAAATGAAAAACAACAAAACAGAAAGATGTCTCTGAGCCCAGCACCACAACTTTAGTACTTAATATTTTCTAGTATTTTAACTTTAATATTTCCTACTGTAGCAGAAACAGAATGCCATTTAAATATTGAACTTTTAAATATAATCATTATGAGGAAGTATCATTAAAAATGATTTTCATTTAATACGTATTAGCATTATTGCTTGGAATGGAAGTCTGGACTCTGTTTAATTAAAAGCTAACTTCTAACTATACCTCTTCATCATGTTTATAAACAGTAGCTACAAAGGGTGACCAGGAAAACATGTATGAAATCATATAACACCATAATAAAGCTGAGATAAACCAGTGCTAGTCAGTGAAGTACACTGATCTTATTGGAAAGCATAACAGATTCCTAAAACACACTAGTGTATTTGATACCAAAGTAATTCATACATCTACATTTACAGTTATTTCACTTTATCATACTAAAAAGCATCAGATTTAATCTCCCACTCACTAGACTGGTTTCTGTGTTTATGCACTAAAGTTCTCATATATTTACTTATTACAAAAACAGCGTTGGGCTCAGGCTAATTTGCATAAACTTTACTGGAAGGGCCTGAAACTGGTGCATATTTTCTCTGTAAATAAGTTTTACAGAACACATAGAACTGAACGTGCGCACACGCGCACACACACACACACACACACACACACACACACACACACACCATGTTAATAAAAAACGATATATATGTACTACACATACAGAGAGGAATGTTCAGGGGCACTTAACCAGTTTGGAAAGCATTAAACCGCATATTCCCCATGACCTAACATTTGTTGTGATTCTAATAATGGCAGGCATGAACGCAAATATTCATAATACAATTATCAATTGGATGATTTTTGCTTATCAAATGCATGTCTTAAAATTTGAACCTAACTGTAACATTGTTACAACAGTACAAATATCCGTCATGCATTTTTACTTGGTAGCGTGAGATGTCACAACCTTTTTCTCTTGGATGACGACCTTTTGTGACGTCTGATTTCGGCCTGACAACCCACTTGATCCAATGTTACCCTTAACTGACCCTGCAGTGAGAGACACGCCCTTTTGAAGAGATCCCTGGACAGCCCCCGATCCCCCTTTATGCTCTACATGAAGTACACCTTGGGATCCTCCATAAGAAGACACACCTGTTTTAACGGACCCTTGAATCAGACCCCCCTGTCCTCCATCCACAACCATCATGCCCTGAGACCCTGCAACACCTCTTTTTAGGGTCCCCTGAAGGACATGACCACTCTGGGCCCCCCCGTCCACCAGCAGCACTTGTGATCCGGACAAATTTCCTGTATGTATCAGCCCAGTGTTGAGAGCCTGGGTGGATCCGCCCCTCTCCAAGAACACCATTCTCTCGCCGTGACTTGCCGCTATGTTGCCGCCCTGGAACACCATCTCCTCGGCTACTGGGGCGCTATTCAGCACATACATCGGCCTTTCGGCTACCAGCATAGTGCTGGGCTGCGGCTCAACCATGTAGTACATCGGCTGCTGTTGCACCAGAAGAGTTGGAGTGGGTTGAACGCTGGCAATCACAGTGGGCCGGTTTTCCGTCACCAGCACGTTCTCCACACGGGTAGATGAAGCAGTGTTGGAGGCCACGTTTACTGTGTTTGTAGACAGAGCTCTGTTGATGGCAACATTCTCACCACTGACAACGGGCCTGGGACGTTCCACAGCAGGTTTAGGAGGGGGAGGGAGGGGCACGTTAACTGTGGTCTTTTGACCTCCGCATACGCTAGCAAGAGTGTTGAACTTTGGCCCAAGGTCATTGAGAAACCCTAAATCATTGTCATCTTCAAGAATGCTACAGCAGCCAACAGAGCCGGCCAGAGAACCTGTCCCCTCAAAGTCGTAAACCCGAAGATCGTTCTTGGCAAATCCATCATCTACACCCCGGCTTTTCTGTAACACACAAAGAGCAATGCTTTATTGGTTTGGAGCACTTCATATATATTAAGCATATGCTTGCATGAATACATTGGTTGACTGTATATATTTAGGTATAAACACAAACCTGTGAATAGTATTCATTCAAAAACATATCAGACACAGCCATCCCGTCAAAATTTCCCGCCATTTCTCTCCTCGATCTGAGCGACTGCATGTATTCCATTTCCATGTCAGCGCGGCCACGCCCACCCATCATAGATGATGATTCCATATAGCCCGTTGTTCCGGCCATCCCGGCCATACCTGCCATACCTCCCATACCAGCCATACTTGACATACCACGCCTGGTCTCCACAGCACTCCCAGCCGCTCCTGATAAGAAGCGCGCCCTGTTATCAACCTCATCAGTGTTGAGTGGTGGAACATCCTGTCGGAGGGAGATCAAAAGGTTACAGTTTAATAACACGACTGATTTTCTGCCTTATAACGTGGGTGGAATCAGTTCTTACTCTGTCTTCTCCCTGGCCCTCTGTATGGTAAGAGATGAGATGCTCTTTAGTGTCAAAGGGCATTTCTGTGAAAGCTCCAGCCAAACCAGTTGCTCCACACCGACAGAGCAGCAACAAGAGGGGTATCACTGTAGAAGAGAACCCGTTTACCATGTAGCACTCAACACATCTATTGATTATTATGACACTGACATTACCAACACTGCAAATTAACTATAATTGTAATGCTGGATTAACATTATTTCAACTCATTCATGATTTATTGTAATATTATTACATTTGCTCGTGATATATGCAAATAGCAACAATTTCCGCAATTCTTAAAAGCACGACGGCAAATAAACGAAGTAATTAATGGTTTAATTTTAAGGAAAATGATTGCGAATACTCTTAATGCAAAAAAATGGACTAACAATAGAAGTGGTAAAAATGTGTCACACGACCCTTTTAATATGCTGGTGAATTTTGTAACTTACACAACAACGAAAGAAGACCTAGAAAGAGCAGTCCGATTCCAGCAGGTCCTAACCGGGACCCCTTCTGAGCCGATGCCGCCCCGCTTAATCTGGAACAAGCGCCCTGTTCCGTACAGGTACACACATCCACCTTCAGCTTCTCTGGTGCCGGACATGCGAGACCCTGCTGGTCTTTGACCGCCACTGTCAGCTCGTACTCTCCCGGCCACAGCTTCTCATGGGTCCTGAAGATGGCAGTGGTGTCTGAGGAGAACAGACACAGAAGAGTTCAACAGGAGAACCAATGGAAGAACATCGCCTAATTAATATTCATGAGCCATCCTCACTTTTTAGACATCCCTGGTAAAATTAATACAGCCGACATTTTGAATGCTCATAAATTATTGTACACTCATACCATTCAGATGCTCAGTCGTCCACTTTCCCTTAGTTCCATCTTCAACGATACTGAAGGTGAAGGGAGCACCATTGGGGTCCGCATCCTCGTCTTTTGCAGTAACGATGACTGCATCCTTATCTGTGCACAGTGTCTGGACGTTGCTAGTCAAAGTTGGGCAGTGGTCGTTAAAATCCTCCACCTGGATGGCGATGGTGCCTGTTGCTGTCTTGGAAGGCATGTCTGTGAGAGAAGACAGAGAAAAAAAACACATTTTTACAATACTGCACAGATGAAGAGTTTCGGTTCTCAGTGTTTCAGGAACCATTGTTGAATATGAGGAGGTCGCCACCTTTAGGACAGGCCGTGTACTTGCAATGTCCTGTTGTCTGTCACTATATTAAACTCTGACAGTATACTGAACAAAACAATAATCTATAATGCCTGTAAATTGATTGTTTACACTTGTTGAGTGGCTTATTGTTTAAATGTACAACGACAGTCAAATCAATACGATAAAAGGCACCACTGTTTACCAAATAGTTTTATTAATTTGATTTATTTGATTTATTAATATTGATATTCAGAAAGAACTGTTCTGATCAACTGTTCAAATAATGATACTATGGTTTAATTACATATAGGCTGTTTATGGTACAACGTGACACATGTTCGATATTAATGTATATTTAGTCCAAATTTAGGCAGTGCAAAACAACACTCAGGTACTCGATTAAAAGATAATCACTTCTACCTCATGAACGTTTTGCGAATGAAACTTGCCTTGAGTGATGCTGAAAATCTTGGCGTAGTAAGTTCCGTTAACAAGATACTTTGACTCGCGATCAGGAGCCTTGTTCAATCTAATCGCCCCATTGGTCTCGTCGATGGTCAGCCAATTATCCGGGTCATATCCTTTAGCATACCTATATAAAGAGACAACACAGTTAGTTCAAGCTATCTGAAAAATAAATAGAAGTAGAATAGAACTCTGCTTTGAATATGTTTTTAGCACAACCGTTTCCATGTAAACTTACCTCACATTCGTAGCTTCTTTTCCTGTGTCTGTATCAATAGCGGGGTATCTTGCGATGATCTCTTTGCTGTTAAATGTCTTGCTGTTTTCCGACATAGGTATGGCCTTTGTTAAGGGGGTGAACTTGGGTCCTTCCGGCTGGTTTTTCACCTTTACGTTAACGCTGTAGACCATACCGGATGCACTTGACCATGAACCACTTGACCATGAACCACCACCTCCCCCGCCTGCACCTCCGCCTCCTCCACCTCCACCTCCACCTCCGCCGCCTCCTCCTCCTCCTCCTCCACCTCCACCTCCGCCTCCTCCACCCCCAACATTTATGCTTAGTTGTCCTGCAGACACAGAGGGGTGGAATGGGGCCTTGTTCTCTACAGAGATGCCAAGGTTAAGATCTTTGACATCCTCATAATCAACAGCCTGCAAAAAGAACACACACAAAGGCAAACGAGTCAAAAATGGTTCAAAACCATTTCTTGAACAGAAAAAAACAGTTACATTTTAATATGAATCACACACACCCGTGCCAGAAGATATTAAATGTTGAATCAAACTAACGCCACAGCACTGTTTGTAGAATTGCTCAGATAATTTGTACTTGGAAGAATTTAAGTATAAAAGTTCACATTGAAATTTCTGGCTTTTGATTCCAGACTTAGCAAATCTAAGCAGTTTGAGACATTATTGAGATTCTCTTGATCTCTTGACGTGACCGATGTGAGATTACTGTGAGATTCTTTATTTTAGGAGAAAATCTGAGAAACTGGAGACTTAAGCAAAAAAGCCAATTTACTTTCTATTTCATCTCAGTGCTGCCAAAAAGAAACAACAGAAAAATTGAAGACATCACACGATTTGTGATTTGCCTTTCTTATGGGGAAAAAACCACTGCATACCTTGTCAAGCATCAGAATGGCCTCATTGGTCGCTGGGTCTGTTTTAATGCTGAAGTATCCTGCCTCATTGCCAGACACAATTTTACACTGTGACACCCAGCTGTCCGTCCCCTCAAGATCCAAGTCACTTGCTTTGAATCTCATCACCTCCACCTGCTGTGTGTTCTCCTCAATACTGCCTTCAAACTACAGAGAAAGAGAAATTACTCCATCAAAACGACAAAACGAACCGCTCTACATTCACTTAATACTGTGCAGCAACAACACAACGTGTAGATATGACCAGTGTAAATGTATGAACTTACTGGGCCTTCCAACACAGGCACATTATCGTTGACATCATTAATCTTCACAGTAATTGTCCCTGTAGCAGAGTTGCCACCAGCGGCTCCGTTCAGATCAGAGGCTCTAACTAACACCACATACTGGTCTATAGTCTGTGGAGAGGAATGACATGTAAACCACAGGGTAGAAGGGAACGTTCTTCTGAAAACACTGAATAAAACAGTCATTGTGTTTTTGAATGTTGCTGCTTTCAGCTGCTAACACACGTCCGTCTCTATGTCACGCAGCTCACCGCACATCAAAAACACATTTCCCAGATTTATCGACAGACGCGTATCTCTCACCTCTCTGTCCAGGTTGGGATTGTTCACGAGGATGTTCCCCTCGCTGTCAACGGTAAACATCTGAGGCCCATCGGGCTGCTGACCGACAATCTCATACTTGATTTGAGAGTTCGGGTTTCCGGGCTCATCAGCATCAAAGCAACTGATCTTCCCCACCTGCGCGCCTGTAGAGTTTGACAATTGTAGATATTTTCGGTGGCTATAACCGCTAAGTTTATTCTAATCAAAATATACTATTCTTACAGTTCATATTTTATTGCAGTGTCTAATGTAAGTCATTTATTTGTGCATGTCATTGTTTTTTTTTAATTTATATCTTTAGTGACAACATTAACATCCTGTCCCCCTCAAAATGACTTAATTTCCTGATGGGGTACGTCTCCTCCCGAGGGCGGGACTATAATGACTATTTAATTGACAGGCAGTTTCCACCCCACCAACTTCCAATGATCCAATCAATTCCTGAAGGGCAAAATCAAGTTTCGACCTACAATTTTTCACCCTACAACTTCCATTTCATGGTGACTTTGGGTTGTAACAACTACACAAACATTAACCTGTTGCTCTGCTCTGAAGATGGTGTCAGGTCACGTACCTACAGCGCTGAGCTCATCTACAGACATAAGGTTCATTTGACCAAAAACTGGAGTGTTGTCATTCTGGTCCTTCACTTTTATCCTCAGTCCAATGTCGTTCTCTGCAATTGTGCCATCTGTGAAGGTGGCAACTCCTGACAGCTGTGGAGGTGAGAGAGGGATTAACTGCATGATCATGACTGATTAACACTCTCAATACATAAAGTTCTTAAAGCTACAGTACATCATTAACATCTTCACGGCCACTTCACTTACATTGAATTGAGAGATCCGCTCTCTGTCAAGGATTCCTGTTATTCTCACATATCCGGTTTCGGGATTCACCACGAATAAGTTAAAGGGCTCCTGGTCTGCTCCCACACCCTTTAGTGAGTATCTTACATTCCTCCCATGAAGTTCTTCCTTATCTGAGCGAATCTGTATTCGTTAATAAGCATATGTTAACATGTGAATTTTGCTCCACATTTATGTTGATTTACGCTAAACAACGTCATGGCCATATTTACAAAATATTACAAATGAATTACAAGAAGCTAAAATCATTTTGAGGTATAATAGGAATGATTAGATATACTTTAAAATCAAAATTTAGCTACATATTGGTAAGCCACTATTACAATATACAGTGAGCTGTATAAAACCCTGGGCTTATAGGGGACAACAGTGGACCCCAGGGCCATAGAACAATAATCTACTTTTGCTGTCTAGGTTAAATTCTTTACTTGTGATTTTTGTACATTTATGCATAAAAGTATGCTGTGCTTATGCATAAACAACACATTTAACACAAAGAAAGGATCACTTACTTTTGCAATGAACTCTTTTTTGGTGTAATCTACATTCTCTTCAAGGATTTGGGGAGGGACGACCCATTCTCTCTTTTGTCTGTGGAGGGCCACAGCGTGTTTGCCGTCAGATTCAAACACATGCTGCAGAGAAACACAAAATCCAGATTAACAATTTGACACAGTTTGACAATGAGATCATCCTGCCTGTATATTGATGCAACGTTTCTTTCATATTAACTAATAAAAAAACAATGTGCAACCATTCTGATAAAGGATATGCACACAAAATGATCCATAAACCTTACACAAACCTCCTGCATTTAAACATTTACATTTGTACATTATTTAGTGTGCGTATTAAGCTATTATCTCAAAACAAATTCAAATTCACTACTAAAAATAATATTTTAACAATGTGTGTTTTTGTGTTTAAAAATGTGTTTTTCAAAGTAAGCTTTAACAGTTTCATAGCATTTAAATACAACATAAGACCTGCTGTACATTGTATAACGACACATGGCATTTTCATAATAGGTAATAGGAATTTTCACATTTCTGAAATGTAACTACAAGGTAAACTAAACACTAAACAAAATACTAAACGATATGATTTAGCAAATAATACCTCAATATTCTAATTCTGATTGTAAATACTATAATTTAACGCCACTCTCTTATACATCCACAAGGCCAGATAGAGTCATAACTCATGCAAAATATAAAAACAGAAGTCAGACTGATACAAACAAAGCACAAATGTGAAACCACAGTGTAACACGAGGCCTAAAACGACAGACAAGGTGTACATGACGCCTCACACAATTTTGTTCTCCACCCAGTACATTTATTGGCTTCAAACTGAATGAAATATAAAATTAACTACAGTTTAGAAGCAACCTAAGGGTAAGTAAATGATGACAGTTGGCAAGAGACATAACAAATGTCAGGCAGAAGTGCCAGGGGGTGGAGATTTTAACATTCCTGCGAACACACTACACAGTGTACCTGCAGATCCAGCTCGACTACTCTTCTCTATGAGAGCTTTAGTGTTCTCAGATGCCCCTTACAAAACTTTACCATAAAAACTAGAGCTAAACCAGTTAATCCGTAACGAACATAACAAATCGAGGCGCTCTTTAACAAATATAAAGTAAAAGAAATATAATAATAAATGTATAATAAATATAACATATTATGTATTTATTTTTATAAACGTTTTGGCCAATGCGGTGTTGCCGCAGTTCTCTATTGTAACTACAGTCTATTGTAGCAATTGTTTAACTTGGTCGTGTTTGCCATTCCTTAGCGCAGTATTCTTTAAATGCTCGACAATTGGGGCAACTCCCCTAAGGCAGTTCAATGGAAACACAGACTTAAACTCGATCACTTCACACGAAGAACGTACAATAAACAAGCATACCAACTATCAAACAAGCCACGACCAGTTCCACTTTATGGCAGAGCAGTAACAATAACTTCATTCCCAAAACAACGCTTTTAAAGACGTGTGACATTTTAAAGACAAAAAGGACACGGTACGGTAACGTTAAAAAACATTAACTTAAATGTTGATGTTAAAACATAAAAATACTTACCGATAATACAAAACAAAACAGAAAAGCGAAAGCAGGCGCTACACGCCGGGCCATGGCCGGAGCAGCTTGGGTTATTTCCTGGTCACCTGAGTACGCCGCGATCAACACCTGCTTATGAAAACCTGATAATATCCAGCAGAACCGCGATGTGTTTCCGACGCTTTATGACAGACAAAAATGAGCATGAGACGGATGTGGAGCGCTTTAGAGTAACTGATTCGTCATGATTTGATCCCACACCCTCACCTCGCGGGTTAAAAGGAGGACCTAATACCGAGATGGGTGTGAATGCGTGTTTGTGTGTCTGTGAGAGAGACAGAAACAATTTTCTGAGTAAGTGAGCATGTGTGGGCGAGAGAGAGGTAGAGAGAGAGAGAGAGGAGTGAGACAGAGGGTGGGGAATATGTAATTTACACAATTATGATCTATGTATCATAAAAGGGTGGCGCTGGATTTATTAATACATTTTCACAGGTAAAACAGCTCATTTCTTCTTGCTGTTTATGAATAACATCACCTGCAATTATTGCTCACACTTACATTCTTTTTGAATGTGTTTTTGGATTATCCCAGTGAACTTTTTAGACACAGTTTCATGCTTTGATGAAAAATGCCACAATCACAATATAACAGAGGAGTGAAAACATTCTGTTGGAACTTCTGGTTCATATAATTCATATATTGATATTTAAACATGGCAGATAACTCTATCTGGACCTGGCTCTCACTTACTATAAAGGCATCGTTTTGATAGCTCAGTGCATTATAACCTCATTAAAGATCAGATTATACTTTCTGTGGTGTGTAGCTCTCATTATCGATGATACTTCGTTTGAATTGATGTTTCAGTGCCACACCCCTTAGCACACGGTTACTCAAAGTTGGTCATACTTATGATGGTTTAACTAAAACGTGAGAGGTTTGTCCAAATTTGCAACCAGTTTAGCCTATTGTCCTTTGGATTTGATAGATGAGTGATTCTGCACCAGATTATTTCCGAAAATAAGATCTAATCATGTTTTCTTGTATCATGTATACTCTCTGTGGTGTGTAGCTGTATGTATATATATATATATATATATATATATGTATGTATAAAGACACAAAAGTCTCTTTATCACAGAAGAAAAGTATCAAATTTGAATTATTTTCCTTATTCTGAATAAGACAGTTTTCCGATTAAGATGGTTACATCAGTTGCTTCTAGAATATTCCTTTTCATGTTCCTGTTTTACATGTTATAGAACATACACAGATTATTGGCACCTGTCATTACATCCTTATGCCACTTCTAATCGCACAATTATCAGTGTGTGGAAGTTTTCGCTGCATTTTGTGAAAGTACACATGACGGCAGCAGTCAAACAAAGGCAAACAAGAATGAAATGTTGCCGATTGAAGGTACGGGGGGAACCTGTTGTTGAAGATTTCATATCTACTGTCATCTATTTGCCCATATAACATGACAAATAATTCACTGCACTTGAAACTTTCATAAAATTAAAAATGAGATGAAATTCTGGAGGGAACGTCAAACAACGTGGCAGGGGGACGTAATGATGTGCCAATAATTGGTGATTATTGCTTTACTGGATACAGGGCCCATAGAGAGACGATCTGAATAGATCATTTCAGAGTATCAGAGCATTCAGATGAAGCCTTCACTGTCTCGGACACCATAAATTCAGTTTCTAAACAAAGACGAGAGAATAAAATATATGAAGAGAGAAGACACATTCCACTTTTAAGTCTTGTAAAAAATATATATAAAACACCTTAAAATAGTTACAACAAACTTTGCGCCAGCGTATCGATTAATTGATTCATTTGCTAAGTGTTAATTTTGTGGGCTTGATCAGAGGGTGCTTTTGAATGGAGCGAGATTGAAAACTGCACTAAAAACCAGTCGTGCAGGAAACTCCCTTCCAGTTTAAACAATAAATACTCGCAGGTTTGTATCTGTAGATGGTGCACGCACATGTTTGTCACCTGTGCACAATGTCTGTATGACTCACGTTAATATTCAGGAGTGTCAGACTGCGTGAGGCAGGGTGTGTCCAAGGGAGGTGCCGTAGTCCTCATCGTTTACATGACAACCCACCCAGCCTATAAGATCCTCTTAAATGTTTTGAGAGGTTATGCGAGTACACATTGTACATCTTGGGGCCGTGGAGCAGAAATTCACACCCTAGTTATAGATGTGGCTAAAATATTTCAGACTGAGATAATATTCTCATCTCTGGTGGAAACATGTAACTGTACGTCAGTGGTTTAATTCTGCAGCGTCTGGTGTTTCAAAAGAACTTTGCAGGTCGAGTTTGGTGCCAACTGAGATTTAGCAATTTAGCAGGGTTGTGTGATATAGGCGTCACAAATCTGATGGGGGTAAGAACCCAAGTGCAGTTTATTAAATACCAGCAAACGTGAACAAACTCGACCTGACTAGACCACAAAACTCACCATTAGCAGAACATGGGCAAACAATGTTAAAAAAACATTAAAAAAAATAATAAGAGCTATATATACGCAGGGACTAATGACAATGGACCAGTCAGAACCTGACACATAAGACAAGGCAACCAATCAAAACGTGACACACAGACACATGTGAGCATGACCCATGAGTAAACACGGGAAAGAATTATAAATTTCAAAATAAATAACAAGAAAACATAAAAAGGAACACAAAACCCGTAAATTAGGGAAGGTTTAGTTTTGGGTTAGACCTGGCTTGAGGTTTAGGTTTAGTTTAAAATGAAAAAGGTTGAGGGTGGGAAATCTGTTCCAAGCTAACTATCCTGAGAACAGGGTTCAACACTAGACGTTATTCCTGTGTTTATATAGTTTGGTTTACTGTGTGTTGGATTGCAATTGGGCACAGGTTTAGGGTTACATTTGTTTAATGTTACAGTTTATTTGGTTAGTATTGATGTTTGGACTGGGATTAGCATTTTTGGGCGGAACATTTTATTTTATGGGTCATGTGACAAGAAAATGCTGTTTATATATTTATGATATATAATATATGTATTTTACTGGAAGCGTGTAATGCACACACGAGCACCATCTGTGGGTACTAATTATCATACCTATGTTTGTCATATGAAGTGCATCACTAAAAACAAACAAACAAACAATAAAAATGATTAAACACAATTAATGATTAAATGAGATGTAATCAATGAAAAGATTTAATAAGATTTATCAATGAAAAAAACCTGATACTACTGCACTGGGTGTGAGCGTGCGAGTGCCTTTGTGTCTGATCATATGGGCCTTTGACAAGCCCTTGCTGACAAAACTTTCATGATTTGCCTCTGTTCTCTCTCTCTCTTCATGCCTAATTATTATCTTTCTCTCTTCCTCTCCCCAACTCTCACTTAGTCTCATAACAACATTCTGTTTATTTAGTCTGTAGACATTACAGTAGTGTTTCCTCATTTCCTCCGTCTCACACGATCTTTGTCTCGCTCTTTCTCTGCGACTCTCTCTTTCTCTTTCTCTCTGTATGACTGCAGTCTTTCTTTCACTTTATTTTACTGTCTCTTTGCCTCTTTCTGTCCCTTTAAGAGCCCAGTCCAAAAGAAAACAGCTCCATGGCAACGGACTGAAACCTGAGCTGTGAGATAAGGCAGATGAGAGGTGTGGCTATCCAGTCTCAAATAAACAATGTTTCCCAGCACACAGACATGAACTGCTGACAGATGAGTTTCACACATTCTCTGTTTGTGAGATTTGACTGTTACTTATAAAAGTTTCCTGAAATATATTAAATGCCAGACAGCAAGCTAATCTCCACATTAAAATCTCCACAGATTATTATTTCTATTATAAATTGTTTTCGGAGGTATACAGTGCTTCAATACAAAGTAATTCTATCCCACTCGCGTAGACCACACTGCATGCTGTAGSTGTTTAACTAACACCTACAGCATGAGTACCAAGAGCAGTACTCACTTATTTTTGTGCTCACTAATGTTGGCATTCACCCCCCCACCCCACCCCACCCCACCTACACCAGGTGGGTCCCTGTTCATTCATTCGGGGTAGGCTCCGCCCCTGCTTCTTCATCAGGCAGGAACTGCTTAAATCTACAACCTCAGATTCCAAATAATGCCAAAAAATGTAATCATATTATGTATTTGCTACCATCCGCTGATAACTAGTTAAATAAATATTGTTTAGATACTCCTCTGCCTCCAGAGTCTCTATGGTAGAACTGAACAGCAGAGCAAATGAAGCACTATACCTCACAAGCATAGGGTTACATGCGTGTGTTAGCGCTTGTGTACTTTAGCCCAAATAAAGGAGAGATACATAATACTAAAGCCACATTTCAGGCTTATTTAGAAAATAAATCTATTTGTGAGTGATGCGACATTGTGGCTTGTGGCTCATTCTTGGGGTTTGAAGGCAGCTGGAATGTTTGCTGTCAGCTTGTATCAATAACAGCAGGAGAAGCACACCCCATCTCACACATGGTTTAGTGTCTGGTATCCTGTGTCTTCCTCGGTTTATCCTCCATTTATAGATGGAGGACTTGACCGAGTTTAAAATATGATTTTTAGTTAGTAAAATTGTGTTGTATATGTTTTCTGTAATGATGGCGTGAATTAAAAAGGTTTTAAAAGTCAAAGTCTTTCATAATAAAGCTGTGTGCCAATCGAGATTAAATTCACATGCCTTTTAAATTTCACTTCAGTTGCCGATTTTATTTTGAATTAAGTGGAAAACAAGATATTAAATTACAACTAAACTGAAGGGAGTAGAATGAAAATGAAATAACATTCAAATATGTTTTTAATCTGTGAATTGAAATAGAGCCAATTCTTAAGTTCTGACTTTTGCCCAGCCCTGTTTCTCACACCGATTTTCTCATGATTCAGTCCTAATATAATAATAGGCCTTTATATGAATTTATCTATCACTCAGTTATGATCAGGTGTGGCAGGTACACACACACCCAGTCAGCACTAGCTTTAGGGTTTTTAACATCACAAACAATGACCAGATGTCATGACCAGATTAGTATTATCATTTACTAAGAATAACAAAAAAAAGGAGTTTTGGTGACACAGTCATGGAGAGCCGGTTTTGGTTGACTATAATATAAACCTAACAACTTTTGGTTTGTCTAGGGAATCCAAATGTGTTTGGATGATTAATTAATGTGAGAGGCCAGTAAATCTTAAACCGTTGGTACCTGTGACTTCATAAAAACACATATTTTGAGCAAAAGTGAAAAACAACGCTGAGGAAAAAAGAAAAATGTAGTCAGATGTAGATGATGAAAACATGCAGAAGTTCACCTGGGGACTATGTTGCGCTTATAGTTTAGGACGCAGTGTCGCAAGAAATATCATTAGGCAGGCCTCAGGGTGGGGGAACCATTGGGGAAATCAACCCTTTTACTGTTTAACTCGTTGGCATGGTGACAGGACACCCTCAGGCAATGAGCTCTTCAAACGTAGTCCGGGACTCTATGTGCACAACATTCCATTAATTCTGTTTACATGGTACTGACTTCTGGTCCGAAAATGTACAGTATATGATTGCTTTTTGTTCTCTCAGATTGCCATGTTCTGCAGACAAGTATACGTATAAGATACGTATTGTAATAATTCACACTTATAAATAGATAATTGTTGAGGACAAAAAAATGAAGACACTAAAAGTTT
>JAZGTJ010012199.1:0-16084 GCA_036877575.1 Botia almorhae
AAGGGTATGAGCAAGGGACAGTAATACTTTATTTTATTATTTTTATTATTTCTTTTTATTATTATTATTTTGTATTTTCATGGTTTACTATTAAAAAGAATGGGTCTAGGACAACAATAAAATCTACACATTTTTCCTAAACTGTTTTTTGCAATGTAGCAAAATAAATTATGATAGCTTGTTAAAAAGTTTTCACAATGGTTGTATTGTGATCCTTTCACTGTATAACACAAAGAAAAAGTTTAAATTCTGTTTGTTTTAATAAAAATCAGACCCCGTGACATAAAAACCTGAAGTTGAAGAAACAAAAAAAAAAAAAAAGATCAGCAGTTCTTAGAAATGAACTCATAATTTTCAGTTTCTGTTCTTGCCTGTATGTTTTGGTGTTAACAGAGGCTACGGTTTACAACAGCTTGCGTGGCATGTTCCTGCATCAACACCTTTTGTTGGAACAACCCTGCCAAAATAATGAAGTTCTAACCCATTCTAACTGTTTCTTACAGTCTTGTAACTAAAAGTTTTAATGTTCAAACGGATTTTGAGTGCTGTGACAACCTAAAGAGAGTGCCCTAACAACCTAAATTTTTGTTTGTTTTTTGGGTTGATTTGTTTTGGTGTAGTGGCCCTTTAAATACAAACGTTTATCCTATGGGTAAATAGTGCCGGTATCATTCAGAATTACTATAGTACCTCTAGTCATGGCTCAGTGACCTTAGTCTTGTCAACAGCGACAGCGTATTCCAACTTCACAATGACAAAATAAACCTCGAGAGTCAAAGGGGCACAGACTGTCTAAAACCATGATTAATGAGACCGCTTACTTTGTACTTACTTTGTTCCGTGTTTTTGTAATTAGTGGACAGTGCACACAAGAGGTGTCATCTAATTCTCTTTCATGAGCTTCCTTGATGCAGCTAGACTGTGACTTCTAGAGTTTGCTTGCATTGCATGGTCGATCAGCACGACTTGCTCCTGCTGTATGAGCAAGGCTTTTATACAGTGTGTGATTATGTTTGCTGTGACATCAGCACTCTTGGAACACCTCTCATCCAATCAGCTTTGAGGGCTGGATTGCTGTGTAATATAAGACACCCAGTTTGGTTGGTCACTATAAACTGTATGTAGTGTTTTTGATGCTGCATTTGTGTGCTGACGACCCTGCCTGCCCAAAATCCCTAGTGCAAATCATCTGGTTTCTTGCTATCTTAACCAGTAAGGTTTCCAGCTTTTTTTAGAAGGTCAGTGCTGGTTCACCTGCTTTAGAGGTAAAAATAAAGTTCTGGGCTTAGTACAACTTAAGATCTATCAACAGCATCAGTGGCTTGTTGTTATTTACCACTGAAAATAAGTTTAAGTCGTCTCTGTCAGAAGATAATGGAGCAAGGCATGCCGAAGGTCTTAAAAGCAGGAATGCAAAAATCATGTTTTTGTTAAAGTGCTTATAATAATTCTTTAATAGAGAAGTATGTTATTCAGGCTGTAGAGTTGTCAAATCATACTTTTAGTGGTGAGACTACTGTTCTCGATGGATAAACATTTTGGATATGTGTAAAAGACATAATCCCTGAGTAGGTTTGAGTAGGTTAGTTAAAAAGTCTACAAATATGATTCATTATTAAGTTATATTTTCATTAATTTCTCAGACAGGACAGTGACAAGAGAGATCTGAAAATGTCAGGTGAAAATAAATTAGGACCTGGCAAAAACCTTAAGTCACCTGTAATGTCAGTGTGATGTTAATGCCTACAGTACAGTACACCTACACAGTACAGTAACATACTGTAAAAGAACATAGAATTTTACCTTTATTAAAAAAATCAATAATCTAATCCAGTTTAACCAGGAGGTATGCATGCCAGTGCAAAACAAACTTTTTCCAGTGCCATGGGCACTTTGCCCAATCAAATCAAGAGTAGGTTTCAAGCCCTGGTTAAATGTCAATATAGGTTTTAAAGAAATTCCTTCTTTGTTTTAAGGATGTATCTGGTATGCCAGCTATGTGTCGTCCAGTCCAAGAGGGAGGTCTCGGCTTTGACTACCGTCTCACCATGGCCATTCCAGACAAATGGATTCAAGTAAGTGTCTTTTCATTGTAATATTAACAGAATGAAAACATGAAACGGAATACGCAATTAGCGCAAATTCCCTTCATCAACACATCAGAGACGATCAAATTAGCACATATAATTACAGTCCTACTGTAAGTACAACTTACAACTGACTTCACTTTCCTTACATTACAACATATTCCCTTGGGATCGCACCAGTTTGTTTGAGCCATATCGTACTAAGTGCTTCATTCATCACACACTTGTCTTGTTTGTTATTCGGAAGCGAAACATGTTTCTGTCTTTTTCTCTGGGGATTTAGATTCGAAGATACAATATCTGAATCCTGCTCCAAATCTGTCTGTACAAACTAGACTGACAACCACTGCCTCAGATAAACAGGACATATGTGTTTTTAGGCAGTTTTTTATTAATAGCACTGTGAACTTGGAAACTAGGATGCGTTTCATACCTTTGGTCAAGTTTTCCAGTCTAATTAAAAGTAGAATTATGGGCAATTCTTCAATCGTTTTTCTTAATTAGGGTTTCTTCTGTGAGTTGATTTAGTGCGTGTCTTTGTTCTAAGTTGGTTATGTGAGTATGCATATTAATGAAGTTCTTCTCATTATGGATATACACTGATATATGGTGATTCTTTTCTATTTTTGGCAGCAGCATGAAGCAAACATGTCTATTAGACTGTTTTGAGCATTGAAATGTGGGTTCAAACTAAAAGTTTGATTTGAATTGGCCAATTTATTGTAGCTGTTTCTTAAGTGGGTTATCAGTGGGTTTGGCCAAATGCAATCTGTGATATTAAGACTAAACCTAAATATCAGATTTTTTTCAAGCGGTGACATAGTTACGCTTGGAATATATTAATATTTAAATATTTGAGACATGCTGTATGTCTCGTTCAGCTTGTGTGTAACAACAGGAAATCTGTCAACACAGGAAGGAGAACAGCAGCTCTTGCAATCAGTTGGTGACCACTGTAGACGTCAATCAAAAACAACATTCAATCACATGAGAACTTGTTTTACCCGATTTATATTTAATGTGAAGTTTCCAAAAACACACAGCACATATGCCTCTTTAATATAGCTTCAATAAAGTACAGAAACAACTATACACAGGCATATTTACCATAAAATAATTGGCTCTTAACTGTGTAAGTGGCCTTCGCTTAAGGTCGGACCACCTCTGCACAGCAGAGACGCAGGGATGTCCCATATGCCAGTTCATATGGAGTTTTCCATTAATGTACGTACAAGACTCTTATTCTGTTTTAAAATTGAGTGACTTGTTTTATTGGATATATGTCCAGGGGACCTTACAAGGGTCTTTTTGTCTTGTTTCTTGTATTTATTAACTTTCCTATTCACATTATTGTCTATTGACCTGTCCTGTACAATTATAGCAAAAATACCATACATAAAATGTGAATAAAGTGCCTTGTCTGTGCCTCGCACACTGCAGGGCAACTGCCTGTACTGAGAGAACAGTCTCCTCAGACTATCACCATGCATTGCTAAACAAGGCTACCCACAACACAAAGCTTTTTTACCAGAGTAGCAGCGTTGGGCTGTGCGGTTTTCTCTGCCCCCAATGACCCCTGTACAGCTCTGCTCCGCCGTGTTGATTCAGCCCAGTGTCCACTTCACTGACTCAGGATCAGTGTTTAGAATGGCATTATGGCTGCCTGCTGTTTTTATAACATTTGCTTTTTTATACAATGTTGCCTAGCATGCAGTATTTATTTGGGGCTTTTCATCCGACACAGCTATCGATTTTGTTCTGCATTGGGGTACCGATGAGACTGCTCTTGGAGAACTCTCAAATGATTGTGAGTTGGTGTTGAGGAAGATAAGGAGTGCTTGGAGATGTGTGCACAAGAGCTGTTGTGTGCGTGTACGATACATATTTATGTACTGTATTCACGCGAATGTATTTTTGACAGAGAAATCTAAGAGGGTCCCCTGCTAACAGATCTGTCAGAAATCCTAGCAAATCCTCCAGATGCAGTGAACAGAACCTGCTCAAAGTTGTATCTCACAAAAACATGAAAAACAGGACCATTGTTTTTTTTTTGCATAGAACATGCATACAAATAATCTTCATTGTTTTCAGCGATCCTTGACATTACTGTAAAAAATATTTATTGTATTACAGTTAAAAGTTAGCAATATAACAAATACTACTATGAAGTATAGAAACTTTACAATGATAATTGATATTGAAATGATAATGAGATTTTTTGCATTACAGTAATGATGTGTCAATGCAGATATTTTCTGTGTTAAAATGACCTGGACACATTTACCGTGAAAGAGTAAAAGCTATTCTACTATGACAGCTTGCTTGATTCTGCCTGATAAACATTCTCATACACACATCTTGGCTTTGCTTCCAGTGTTGCCCAACCTGTCTGATTAATCCGACCTCTGAGCACACAGTGGCAAGCAGACAACATCTCAGAGCCTTTGAGAAATTAAAATGTCCTAATAAGAGAAGCAGATAAGGCATGCGGCACAAGTTTGCCTGATTGTATCTGATTACTACTCCAAAACACTGTCGCTTCCAATGGATAGCATAAAAGCACTCTAATTTAGCCAGTGCCCTTCTGCACAAGTCCAACAAATTGAAATGTAATGGAAACAATTATATGTCAGTGAAGAAGGTCTTATATGCTGCTGTCTTACAAGGGCAAGAGAACAGCGAGAGAGTGACGTTCGGCCCTGATTCCCAGCTAAACCCCAGCTAAACATACAAATTTAACTTACAGATTGTGCTCTAAGGTCACCTCTGTCTGCGCTCTTTCAAGGCTGTTTGGTTCTTATATAACGGTCTGTTAGAGGAATAGTTCACCCGTTTCATCGTTTCAAACTTGTATGTTGCAACACATTTTTTTTAAATAGTCTTCACATAAATATTTTCCATCAAGCTTTTAGAAGTTATCACAGGCTGTTAAATTTCAGAAAGGTCAAAAAAGTGCTTTAAAAGATCCATTAGTCTAGATTAGATGTTCTCGTTTCTAGAAGTTACAGTACCGTTCTAAAGTATAGAAGCACTTACTCCTTTGTATATTTCATATTATTTTTTTGCATTTTAGAATATTAATAATAAACTCTTTAAAACTATGAAATAACACAAATGTAAATTTTGGAATAAAGTTGGGACTAAAGAACATTCTAAAGTTCTAAAAATCGAAAAAAAAAAATTCTGCCATTTTATCACCCCGGTTTCTAAAATGATGAGCCCTAGGCTCTTATATGCTGCTTTTTCTTCTTTATTTGGTCCAAACAATCCATTTCAATTTTCAAATGACAGAAAGTAATATGTTGGCACAATTATATTTCTGTGTACAAAATAATTTCAAATATTTAAGCGAATGCCTTTAAATGAAAAGATTTTTAAGATTACGAGAAACATTTCAGTCAAGTGTTTCTACATTTTTTAACAGTACTATATCTGAATGCCTTAGTCTGACTGAAATCGTACCAGTCCGATTTTTGTGAAGTCGGACATACAGATAATTTGACTATAAGTTGTCTTTGTCTAACATGTTTACAAATTAGTGCATTGTGCTCATACCCCAAGACAAATGTGATGCTGTTCTGATGCAGATTAGATCATCTTGACTGTTCTTGTGGCTCAGCTGTTAGAGCAGACAGTTCCCAGTGAACTCACCTACGTACCGATAACATCGCTTTAGCATAACAACGCCTGCAAGAAACGTAAATGTAAAAAATAACAGCATGCAGGTGTGAAATGACATGAGGATGAGTAAATAATAGCAAAATTAGCATTTTCTGTGAAATATTCTTTAAACGGCATTCTTCGTAAACGTATATAAAAGAGTTGCAGAAAATGCTTTTATGCAGATGCGACCCAGACTTGCATCCCTCACAATGCGATGACTCATAATATGTTTGTGCCAGTCAGGGAGTTTTCCCCCCTTTTTAGGTTGCTATGCAATCATGTATTACATCAATTCATTTCAGTTTCCCTTTGTGTCGATAGTCAGAGGTTATGAGAAAGTTCTCCCTCACTGGAAAGAGCGACAGAATTCAGGATCAGACAGAAATTAAACTGTCAGATGATAATTGAGGGGAAGCTGGGTGGTACAGAACAGCAAAAGATAAACAGCAAAAGACTGTTTTCCATTTGGCCTGTTGCACTTCAGAGTCATTAAGGGTTGCATTTGTCAGTGCGCCGCGTTTCAGTAACCATCTTTCATTTGGTTTATTGCACTCGATTGCCTTACTAGTCCGAAGCTGACTGTATATATGTTTTTCTTTAATACTATGCAACCCTGAGCTATCAGAGAGTTTGGGCCAAGGGTTCACTTGAATGTACTGTTGTAAAAGAGCCTTTTGTATACTGGGTAATCTTTATGCTAGGTTCAAGTTAAAGAAATTGTGCCTATGAACAAAATAAAAGCTGTGTGGCTGTGTGTGTACATATAGTCGGCAATGAGTTAGGTTGCAAGATTTTACTGTGGCCCTTTGATTTGGAGTTTTTTAATATAATTTTATATAATAATATAGATCACCTTTTTCATCTTTTACCTAAACGTTATATGCATTACGGAAGCAAATTTATCAACTTCTCTGTTTAAAACATACAGTTGCAGTTTACTTTATTACTGTATGTTTATTCCAAATTGACATTTCCTACAAAATCTGACCCAAGAGAAATTCTAAAATAAAATTATTTTATAAAATAATAATGGTAAGTATAATAGCTTACCATTGTGAATCGGGGTAAGGAGAAATGTTACATAACAGTGGTGTGTTATGTACTTGCTCAATAACTATTTTTTTGTTAATTTTTAACCACAACAAATTACGAATTGCACCTTAAACAGAAAACAATTTATTGAACACAGTTAACACATTTACATACAGGTTTATTTTGAAACAACACCACTGGTGTCCATCAACATTTAAACTCTGACAAAACAGTCCAATAACCTTTATAAAGTGTTTACACACTACAGTTTATAGTGTTGTTACTGTAAATCCATTGATGTAAATTGCTGTGATGGGTTTATAAGTTTATTTGGAACTATTTAGGACTTTAATTTGCTGTGTTCCCATTTGATTTTAAATTACCCAGTTATTTCCTAAATGGATCGTACACATTTCAGTCTGATACATGCTGCATCACGTCTGCAACTCTACCCTCGGTGCTGGGCTATGTGCAGGTCAGCCGCTGAAATGCGAAGCTCTAGGAATTTCAACTTTGATCCCTTCCGCCACTAACCTTTCAGAAATGCAGCCAATGATTACCAGACAATCTGAATGCCGTATAATTACATGGGCGGTAATGTCACGAATGGAAGGGAGAGTGACTGATCCTGTGTGTGTATGTAGATATCACACTATAACACCGATCACTGATCATGACATTCAGACAATAATATTCTATGTGATTTATTAAAGTAATCTACTGTTAAGATGGTGTAAGCCACTATTTATAATTTGAATACATTTGATACTTTTAACAAAAATAAGGTCATTGGCAGTATTTATATGGCTGAATTATCATTGACACCCAAGTATGAAATGCTACCTAGCCTGTAAGAGAAATGCATGGCTAGCAGCAAAAGAAATCTGTTACAAGAGAAACATTTAGTTTTTATTCTTTAAAACAAATAATAAAAAATGGAATGCACTGTAGCTTTATTGTTCATTTAGACAGCAAAAGCAAATTTCACTAAATTGTACATTTAAGATCAATCACAATAACCATTATATATTGTCATTCCTTATTCAGCCTAAATTAAAGTAAACTCTCAAAAGTATAATGTCATATTGCATTATGCAGTCATAATGCAGTCATAATGCATTTTTCTGATTGGTCTCTCACTTTTGAACCCACAACCTATAATCGCTTTTTTTTCATTTATTTACACGATGTGATTTACATGATGTGTTATGAAGGTGTCACGCCATTCCAGGCAGCTTCCCTCACAACAAACCCTCAATGATAAACTAAGAGTTGAACATGCAGAGCGACGGCTTTCAGTCCCTGTTTCACCAGACTCTTTATTGCACCAGTACTGATGGTTACAAAAACCCTGACTTTTTTGTCTTTTCCATTAATTGTTTGGCTGTTGGCCAATATAAAGGTTTCTGTGTGTGTCAGTCACCTGTCAGACCCAATCTAACCCAACACATGACTGCCTGTCATGCTGATGGGCTCTCCTAGCTCCTGTCAGTCAGATAGTGCTGCCTTCTCTGCAGAGAGCCGCCTGTGAGGAGTGTGCGTGAAGGAAAGACACACAGCGCTCACAGAAATCGCCATGAGTGAAGTGAGAGATACCAAAAATATGTTTCTTTGTTCCTTGTTTGCCTCTGGAAAGTTGCTGTTGTATAAAACTTACAGTAAAACAACTGACAGCAACACATTCCTACCATAGAAGCCTCATCTCTGATGGACAACATATTTTTCTTCACATTTCAACCAGTTAAATCTGATTGAACATCTGTTTTGGTTGATCTAAAATTGGAAATTTCAATAAAACGTCTGTTGCGGTAAATAAATGTAATGAGTTGCGTTCGCATTGATGCAGTTGGCGTCTTCATATTTGTGTGGGGTGTGCGGTTTGTAGTGTACCTTGTGTTCTTTTCTGTCTTCTCGACAAGCTGTACATCTCCATCCTGTTCCAGCCGAATCTTCTCAGCGTAACGGGCTGAGCTGTGAGTACTGTCAGAACTTAAGGTGGGAATTGGAGTTGAAGGAAGTTTCAGTAAGAGTGTGGTTATAAGTTGCAGTGAGGAAAGCAAAAGGCTGTGAGTTCATAGAGAACTCTTTCTGTTCATGTTAATCGCAAAGACCCGATGTAAAGGGCAGCGAGTGGCGCCATAATATATGGGAATTCCCATAATCTTATTGACATTACTAACTCAATCAAATGTTGATTAAACGTCACATGTTGACATAACACTTTCTAGGAACTGAGTTTAACACTTTCTAGGAACAGTGCTTAAAATGTAAATATCAGGTCCTTGTTTGTTTCTAACAAACAGTGATTAACCTTTAGAACTTTTTATTTGTCAGTAGGAGATCAATTGAATATTTTCTGGGCTGTAAGATACGTGTATACGTCACTGCTCTGTAAAATGTAATTAGTTTACTTTACTTAGAAAAAGTGTGAAAACTGATTGCCTTGAATATGCTAAATAAACCAGCATATTAATTTTTAGTTAGTAAAACTTAGTATTTGTAGAGTACCAACTTAGCTTAGGGTTTTGCAAATTGTAAACGTTTGATATTTTAATTATATATATTTTATGTATGCATGTATTTTACTTTTGTGTGTTATGTGTAGTTTATGGTACTATTGCAAATCCCCTATACCCCTGTCCCATAAGAGTGATATGTTTTATATGCCGTCTCCATGTAAGCTGGAACACATATCTTGCTTAATGATTTTGTGTTTTTATCGGTTCAGTCAACCCTTTATTGATAAACCTACTATAAACCTAGTATGCCTGATTAGTCATATACATCTTACACATATTATTTGCAATAAAACCATTAACATGTCTGACATTTGTTTTGTGTTTTATTATTATTATTATTTTTTTATATGTAACACTCCTTTAAAGCAATGTAACATTGCAAAAAGTGGTATATAAATTAAATTAAATTGAATTGAACTGAATTGAGTACACTTCTTCACAAAGACAATTTAAACACTGGTGACTCAAAAGCATTACATAGGTTAACTTCTCAATAAGATGATTGTACTAAATTTGCCACGCCAAAACTTTGTTCACTTGGTGAACTTAAGTTTGTCACACTTGACTTTAAGTTTATGGATTCTGTAGGTTAAAAAGATAAATGAACCAAGATGTTTTAAGTAAATGTCGAAAACTCAAGTTATGTGTACTTAATTGTTCATGTAAAGATATCATTTGGGTTTACAGTGGATCAATATGGTGGCTGTTGGAATGGAAGTCCTCTGAAACAAACAAGCAAATGACCATTTAAACTAGCCTGAAAAACACCATTATTTTAGGTTTTATTGCTAATTTGGCATATGTTATTGAAACATAATCCTGGCAGTTTTAAAGATTGTTTTTCCTCATTCATGGAGAAAGATCTGTACTTGCATGCCTATTGCCATTATAGAAAATAGCTGCCTGGGAACATTACCAAAAATGGCAGCCAAATGGACTGACTTGCCATATAGGGACTTACTCCCCAACACTGCTAGATTCGGTTGGATGCATACAATATCCATTCATCACTGAGAGGAGCTATCATCACCCCTCTCATCTCTTAAAATTTTGACTGTAGGCTGCTTTACTCTGCTGGATTCATGCAGTGGAGAAGTGACGCCTTGGCTGGCAGAAGAAAATAAAATGAGCTTTTTTTTCTGAGACCAATAGCAGTGGCTGACATATAGCAGACAGATAGCAGTAGGTGTTTAGATTAAAGTACTGAACAAATGACGAGAGCAAAAAAAAGGAATCATTGAAGATGTGTTTATTCATGAAGTAGGGTTGACGTGATACTGAAATATCAGTAGTCAATACCAATATGTGTGAAATGTTTTGATACTACAGCAAAAACGAATATGTTAATGAACACACAATGAAAAACTGTAAACATATTTTGTTTATGCTACACCACTCATACCCCTAAACCTATTTTGGATTGTAACAGAAATAAAGGGCAAAGCAGTGAGTGATTTTCATATTTTTTTCTAATATATTTTTGTAATATTCAATGTTTATTTCTAATTTAGTTTTTATTTACAACCTATTTATTTAGAATATACCACACCATAAGACCTAAAGCACACATGCGATATTCTGAAACAAGTGCATTTTTATGTCTCGCCCGTTTACACTCATCCAACATATGACTATGCTTAAATAATACTGTACTTTGTCAAAAAGTGAATTTGATGTACCGTAGAACCGAGGCTGTTGTGGAATTATAAATCTTGTCGTTTCCTTCTTCCGCTTGTTTTCTTGAACATTCTATTTCTTCATTCCCTCTCATTCATTCACAGATCCTGAAGGAACTCAAGGATGAAGATTGGAGCATGGGAAACATTGTGTACACCATGACCAACAGGCGATACGGCGAGAAATGCATCGCTTACGCAGAAAGCCATGATCAGGTACCGCAGCACCACACACCTTCATTCTGCCTGCAAAGTGCAGTAAACGAAAATGCAATCAATGTGTCATTGAAAATAAAAATTGGTGTCGCCACAGGTTGTGGATTTTTGTGGGATGACTTTGAGGAGATACATCAATGTTGTTTGTACATATTATTCATATTATAACTCTATAACTCTAGAACTGGCTGTTATCCATTTTTGCTACTGTTTTGTTTATTTTCTGCTTTTTACCCCAAGGTCTGGGAGTAATGATTTATGCCATTCTGTATGAGACACTTGAATGAGTCTGAGTTGAAACATGTTGAAACTAGTAAAACTTTGCTTTGACACCTTATCGACAGACCAACAGTTTATATTTACATTTATTCATTTAGCAGATGCTTTTATCCAAAGCGACTTAGAAGCAATTAGAGAATTTTGTGCTAAGAACCAACAAGCTGAGTCTACAAGCTACATTTACAGTGCTTTGCAAAAGTATTCATACCCCTTAAACTTTTTCACATTTTGTCACCTTTCAACCACAAACTTAAATGTATTTAATTGAGATTTTATGTGATAGACCAACACAAAGTAACACATAATTTTGAAGTGGAATGAAAATGATATACAGTATTCAAAATTTTAAGCAAATAAAAATCTGAAAAGTGTGGCATGCATATGTATTCAGCCCCCTGTAAATAAAATCCAGTGCAATCAATTGCTTTTAGAAGTCACCTGATTAGCCACCTGTGTGTAATTTAGTCTCAGTATAAATAAACTTGTTCTGTGAAGGCCTCAGTGGTATGTTAGAGAACACTAGTGAACAAACAGCATCATGAAGACCAAGGAACTCACCAGACAGGTCAGGGATAAAGTTGTGGAGAAGTTTAAAGCAGGGTTAGGTTATAAAAAATATCCAAAGCTTTGAACATCTCAAGGAGCACTGTTCAATCCATCAAGTATGTCACAACTGCAAACCTACCAAGACATGGCCGTCCACCTAAACTGACAGACCGAGCAAGGAGAGCACTGGTCAGAGAAGCAGCCAAGAGGCCTATGGTCACTCTGGAGGAGCTGCAGAAATCCACAACTCAGTTGGGAGAATCTGTCCACAGGACAACTATAAGTCATGTACTCCACAAATCTGGCCTTTATGGAAGAGTGGCAAGAGGAAAGCCATTGTTGAAAGAAAGACATAAGAAGTCATGTTTGCAGTTTGCCACAAGCCATGTAGGGGACACAGCGAACATGCGGAAGAAGGTTGAACTTTTTAGCCTAAATGCAAAGCGTTATGTGTTGTGGAAAAGTAACACTGCTCATCACCCTGAACATACCATCCCCACTGTGAAACATGAAGGTGGTAGCATCATGCTGTGGGGATGTTTTCTTCAGCAGGGACAGGGAAGCTGGTCAGAGTTTGATGGGAAGATGGATAGAGCTAAATGCAGGGCAATCCTGGAAGAAAACCTTTTGGAGGCTGCAAAAGACTTGAGACTGGGAAGGAAATTCACCTTCCAGCAAGACAATGACCCTAAACATACAGCCAGAGCTACAATGGAATGGTTTGGATCAAAGAATATTCATGTATGAATGTACGAATGACTGGTACCTCGTTGTGGGGAAACGATTAGACGTCGCTCATTAACTGAACGTAGCTGGCGGGAGGGGACATATGTCCGGAGGAATGACTTGAGGTAGGAGGGAGAGGTTCCAGTGACTGTCCTAAAGGCAAGTGTCAGAGATTTAAATTTTAATGCGGTAGCATTACAGATAGCCAGTGGAGTAAGGTCAGTAGGGGTGTGACATGGGCTCTCGTTTGGTTGCTTGTAGACCAGATGTGCGGCAGCATTCTGAATCATTTGCAGTTTAACATTGCAGAAAGGTTTCCATCAAACACAAGTATGTCATAACGTTTGTAGCTTGTGTTACAATGTGAATAGATGACGGAGCCTCAGCCTGCCTATTAGCACAATTGCTCAGATGTAATGGGATGTGGTGTTCAGGTGGGCAATGTGAATTTGAATCTGGCTTGCAAAATTTTACAATCTAGTTTGGTCTATCTTCACTTCATTTTCTCTTGTTCTTCTATAAAAGTCAAAAAGTAATGAGTCATTAGCTAATTTTTAAAAAAACCAACACTAAGTAATCACGTGGGTGGGCTCTTTTAACCTGGACCAGAAAGAAACCAATGGATGATTTTGACAATTGTTTAAATTAAATCATGTCTTAAAGAGTAACTGCTAATTTTGCCACCCTCTTTATATTATTACAATGTCGGTAGTATATGTAAATAAAGAACCTTTACTTTTCTTTGTATTACTTGTACAGAGAAATTCATGTTTATTTTTCAGCAAAACATTTGATAGCCCCTAGGCTTATATAAAAACATTTTACAGATTTTACTTCTGCATATTCCCACCTACGGACAGTCGGGTCACCAGAGGGGCCATGCCTAGTGCATTATGGGTGTTGAAGTTTTTCTGCCTGTTTTGCAAAAGGGAAGGCAACAGCCTTTTTCTGTTTTAGGTAGCCTTTTTTCGGCTTTTCTACTACATAGAAAGCTAAATCTTATTGAAACCCGGTTTACCAGTGGTAAAGTACCTCTTTAAGATTTCTTTGTACAGACATTATTACTTGAATTATTAATTAAGACATTATTAACTAATAAATACATTATTAATTAGCAATTAAACTGTATTAAACATTATTATCCACTAAATCAAGGTATTTAAACACCTTCCATGCTAATTCACACTTTTGAATCATTACAATTAGACCAGAATTGTTGTTAAAGTTCCTTTATTCTGTTGAATAAAAAGATTAACAAAAGGTGTTAAATTGAAAATTCTCTCCATTTTTTTCCAATAACAACAACAACAACCAATTCGAAGCGATTTATCAGCCAGCAAACACATGCCCCATTTCTGCTAAAAGAGTTTATCCGCTCATTCAGGCCCTGGTGGGAGACAAGACGCTGGCCTTCTGGCTGATGGACAAGGAGATGTACACCAGCATGAGCTCTCTGATTCCCATGAACCCTATTATTGATCGAGGCATACAGCTCCACAAGATGATCCGTCTGCTAACCCATGGCTTGGGAGGGGAGGGCTACCTAAACTTCATGGGTGAGTCCTTGCAGATGCATTGATTTAGAAAGTAGTCCTGATGTAGATTTACCCAGTAGGCTGGTGTAAAAAAAAACGTATTGATTCCTGAGAAGTTTTTGAAAATGTTTTGTTTGTTTTCTATTTTATCCATTATATATTGTCCATTTATAGTGTTAGTCAAGGATTATTCTACATTTTCTACCCAGTATCTGACACTTGAAGGGAAAATTAACCCAAAGGTTAACATTGTCATCTCACCTCCCATGTATTTCCAAACCTGTATAGTCTTCTGTGGAAAGCATAAGAAGAGTTTGGGCACAGAGTTCAGTCTCAGTCACCATTCATTTTTCACCATCAATTTTATTTTTTTTGTATGAAAAAATATGCTGTTTTAGAGTTTTAGAGTGTTCTCTTTAAAATCTCCAATAATTTATTTCTTCTGCATAAGAAGAAAGACATACATGTTTGTAAGAACATACATATAAGAAATTGATGACAGAATCTCATTTTTGAGTAAACTACTTTAAGACCTTTATGTAAACAGCTCTTTTCTACACGTACGCCCAAACTGCAGTAGTTCAAGTTCAAGTTCACTGTTGGGTCTTTGTAGATTTTGTGGCAAAGACATGTGCTTTGTAGATTTGCAGTGCTTCAAAAAGATAAATGTTGGCAGGGACATACTTGCATGTCTTGGTATGATGAAAAGTGTATAAAGCATTTTTCTCTATTTAATAGGATAAAGGAAAAAAAAATCTTCAACAAAAACCTCTCAGGTTAATTTGCATTTGATTCCTGTTGATAAAACACACTGCTTTAGAGATGATAATTACCCTGTAATTAGTTTTTATAATAATTAGCTTATCATTTAATTTTTTGTGTCATTTATGAAGTGGTCATTATCACTGAAAATAGTCAAACGTTCACTTTCATTGACCGCCATGCCAAACAGAGTACTAGCCCCACCTGCTGACCCGGTGAGCCACACATAACCAACTGCTTTATATCAATAAACCGTTCAAATTAAGAGAGACCTTCCAGGCATTTGTCTAGCCAAAGGGTTTATTAATATTGTGCACACTTCCTGAACCCCACAAATTATCATTGCGCTTGTGAACATATGGGCAGATTCAAACATCCTGCACACAGAGGGGCTGTTATTGTTTACTGCTGTAGTTGAACTGCCAATAGCACTAACAGTAATGACGGCTTAAATGCAGCTTGCCTGATGTTGATACATTCAGCTGTTCAGCTATAGAAAATCTGTAAACAGCTTTTGTCTGTTGGCTGAAATTACCTGCCTAATGGTGTTGTGCCCCAGCTGAATATATATTCTTCAGTCAGTTAAGCTTCTAAAGGCCAAAGACTGGAAGAATTTGAAATATAGTTACAAGTTACAAGTTACAAGTGGAGTTTATTGACATTTCAACCATATACAAGTACATAGTGAAACGAGACAACGTTTCTCCAGATAAGGTGCTACATAAAACAAACACTAAACAAACACTAAACATCACAGACATAAGGGCTACATAAATTAAACAAGTATATACATAAAGTGCACAAGTGCAAAAACATGTGCAGACAGTACAAGACAGTGTAACAAATGTAAACATAAGTAAACATAAGTGTATAACATTGTAAACAATGTAAAGGTGTGGTTTTGGCAGCCAGATGTGCAAAAAAACAATTAGTGCAAACAAGAAGGGTAAAGTGTGTATGGGAGGGGTGTGTGGGGTCATCCACAATGCTGATGGCTTTGCGGATGCAGTGTGAGGTGTATATGTCCGTGATGGAGGGAAGAG
>JAZGTJ010012200.1:1092-16081 GCA_036877575.1 Botia almorhae
GAGCTCTGATCAGCTGGGAGGAGGCTCAGGCCATTTCTCAGGCCTGCAACTCGTTGGCGGTGGTGGCCTCCCAGATCAGCAGTCAGGCAGCAGCCACAGGCTCCCAGGAGGGTATCCAGTGGGCAGTAATGGCGTCACAAATCGGGTTCCAGGCAACGGTTTGTAGCACCTTTCACTGCTGTTTGCATATGTTGTCGCCCCTTTTTGTTTTACGGTTTCACGCAACAAGACGAAACTCTAACGAGCACACACACACACACACACACACGAGTCAGGTGAGATTACAGAACACGCATAGAAACAGAGCGAAGACGAACAAGAACAAGAACAAGAACAAGAACACGCATCGAAACAACACGCATGGAAACAACACGAACCGGCACAAGACAGCAAACACGAGGGCATTAAATACACGGGGTAAATGAAAGCAACAGGTGCGCGACATTAACTGAAACGAGATAACAAGGAGGCGGGGTGATGACGCAAGACCGGAGAGCACATGGCTGATGAATATTCAATAGCCATGTGCTTCCACACGAAACGCACACCTAGAGCGCGAGTTTAAACTCCGACTCAAATCGAAACTAGATAATGCGGAATAAGTCGGAGTCTAAGCCCGCGCTCTGACATATAACAAGACGAAGTCAGGATCCTGGCAAAATGCGATCTCAAAACTAGACAGAAGCCAGGATCCTGACATTAAGTGACTTAGCAACAATCTAGGGTGAATACACATGGGTGTTTATTAAACTACACTACAGGGGAAACATATAACATATAACAAGACATAATACACACATTAAACACAAGATCCTTGATTGAAGAGCGGAAGAGACAAAGAGCAAGAAGCACAAGACTAAGAACAACACCTTATTTGCATGTTTTTTGGCCGCATGGCACATTTACAAATATTAATCTTGGTTATTGTAGAAGGACTATCATGCCTGTTATGGTTACACAACACATATGGTCTGATGGGAAATTAGAAGATGCCAGAGTTTGAAATACACTGCCTTGCAAAAGGCATACTAATACTCCTTGAACTTTTTCACATTTTGTCACCCTACAACCACAAACTTTAATGTATTTTATTGAGAGTTTATGTGATAGACCAACACAAAGTAGTACATAATTGTGAAGTGGAACGAAAATGATATACGGTTATATAAATTATAAGCAAATAAAAATCTGAAAAAAAAGTGTGGCGTGCATTTGTATTCAGCCACCCTGCGTCAATACTTTGTAGAGCCACCTTTCACTGCAATTACAGCTGCAAGTCCTTTAGGGTATGTCTCTACCAGCTGTGCACATCTAGAAACTGAAATGTTTCATCTAGAGACTGAACTTTTAAATACCCCTCCTAGGGATTTCATGTGATTGACACCAAACTTGGTGAGCATCATGCCAAGACATTGGAAAGGGATTTTTGATATTTTAAACAGTGTTGCCATGCGAGGTGATACATTTTTGGAAAAACGGAAACAGGAAGTCTTTAATATTGACAGTATGCATTGAGCGATTTTCATTAAACTTGGTAAATATGTTTGGTGTGATGGGCTGATGATGCTGATATGACTTCTGTGAGGCATAGCGCCACCAAATGACAACAGGAAGTATGTCACTTAAAACAAACTTTAAAATATATTTATATTTAATCCACTTATATTTAGCCACTTCAGTCACTTCAGACTTGGCAAAAAGACAAACAGGAAGTGTCTTATAGTGTTCTGCGCCCATTGAGTGATTTAATAATGATCAGCTGTGGGTTGATCATTATGATGTGAGTATTGTGAATCAGTCTTAGCACCACCAGCTGGAAGCAGGAAGTCTGCCACTTACATCAGAATTACTTAGAACAGACATAGAGGTGGCTATTGTGAGTCACAGTCATAGTGCCACCAACTTGCAAGAAGTGTGTCACTTACAACAGCATTTAAAAGACTCTTAAATTTACCCAAGTCACTTTAGACTTGTTCAGAATAATGGAGAGACATTGAAGAGGCTAAATTGCAAACAGATTGTGATATTTCAAATAGTATTGCCATGGCGAGGCAAACAATTTATGACAATCAATGAAATAGGGAGTCAATGTCATATTTTCTGCATGCATTAAATGATTTGCATTAAACTTGGGTAATATGTTTGGTGCTGTCGTCTTATCACAATGATGTGGCTACTGTGAGTCACATTTAAAATGCCACTAACTGGCAGCAGGAAGTATGCCTCTTTCAAACGATTTAGAACAGACTTAATTTTCGGAAATAATTGCATGGGACAACCATGCATTGCTTTCTGAGAAGTACCAGGTGCATCGTAGTGCATTCCTATTGACGCTGTTCTTATTTCCCTTTAGGCCCAGAAACAGTGTAGGAAGAACTCACAGAGGCTATAAATATTTTTCAGAGGGCCACACATATGTGCATTCACATATGTGCATATTCACTGGGCATTAAGAGCACAGCCTACAGATGACTCTGCAGGATTCTCACATGAAGCTGATCTCAGTGTTGTTATGCTAAAGGCGTTTCTCTTAGAGGCGCTTACTTCCATCAATAGGGTTGGAGACCTGCAGGCATTCTCTGTAGCCAGTGACTGCCTGTAGTTCAGGCAGGCTTCTCCCATTTGGTTTTGAGACCCCAGTCTGGTTATGTGCCCAAGGTTCCCACTACTCTCTTCTGGGACCAGGTGGTGAATCTGCAAGTGCTCCCCGCAGAGGAGGAAGACCAAGCCCTGTCTGTGCTGTGTCCAGTGTGTGCTTTATGCTTTTATCTGGACTGTACAGAGAGCCTTAGGTGACGATTTTGTGTGCTCATCTCATCCTATCTACTCTCTAGTACAGAGGACACACCTGAGCACCTCCACATTGTTTAGCACCTCCAGTATACAAGTTGGCTGAGGGGTTTTCTACTAGGCCTGGTCTACTAGACTCATGTGCATCTCCTACTACCAATAGAATGTGGTCTCCGTAGTGTTTCCCTCATCAATAGAAGAGAGAACACTGTCCCAGTTTTTTGTTCAAAAACCACTTTGACCTTATTGGTAAGTACCTGCTCCTATCAAGTGCAAGGAGGCGCCTTACACCCAAGCTATAGGGTTGTGATGTAGCTGAGCATTCGTGATGAGACATGCAACAGCTTGCCCCCGTCTGCTCCGCTTATCTTGTTCAGCTCCTGTGTTTTTTCATATGGGGGCAAGCACAGTTCACCCCTAGTGTCGCCATCGACAAAAATTTTTTATATACAATGAAAATAAGAACACAGAAATTGTCTCAGTTACCTATGTAACCCTTGTTCCCTGATAGAGGAAATGAGACGTTGTGTCCCTCATGTCACAGCTCTGAACTGTACCGCTGTGAGGTGGGACACACTGAGGCAGGACAAACTGAATGAGTGTTGTACACCAACCCACCTATATACCCTGATATCTGGGGTGGAGATTGGCATGCAAATTCCACTCACCAATTCTTTTTTTTTATTTTACAAAGATCAGAGGCAATTGGGGCTCCCAAAAACAAGCTGCTAGTGTCATCATCAACACAACATATCGTTCCCTCTATCAGTGAAGAACAGCAGGAAGTGTTACTTAAAATGAACTTTAAATACTCAACTATTATTTACAGAATTACTGTAAATGCAAGTGCCCACATTGTGTTGCTTTTAGAGAAGCTCCTTTTGGTGATGACTGTTTTACATACATGTATGGTAGGCACATGTAACATTTCCAATACATACACAAAGATCAAAAGCCCTAAACCCAACAGGAAGTTGCGAAAATGTTCTTTGCAATTTTTGTGCAGATTTAGACATTTCCAGATGTCAAATTTCAACAAACTCATTTTAAGTTCTTCCTAAGGGATTTTAATAAGATTAACATCATATTGGGTCAGTGTAATCTGATGGCCTTTGCAATGCAATATTGCTTAGATTTTGAATTTTTTATGAAGGCTGTGTCCTTGGCGGTCTCGCATATTTTAACGTTTCACCACGAAACAGCAATTTGACCTAACTCAAACATACTTTGGAAAATCTTCCCCAAACTTCACATTTAATAAGACATTCCCATGCCAATAATATGTTAAAGTCATAGCACCATCAGCAGGTAGTAGGAAATGTGGCACCTATAAATTTTGTTTTGGACAAAGTACCTGCTAAGATGCATATTGTCCACCATGTACTGTTGCACTGGTGGCACCAAGGCAAGGGCCTGATCAATGCTGTTTACTGCTTTAATGAATCATGTATTTTGTATTGTATTTTGTTGTCATGTCCTTTTGTAGTTACTATTATGTCTTTGTAGTCATTTCATGTTGCCTGTGTACTGTGGAAATGGCTTGTTAGTAATTTGACAGGTTAAAATATCAGTTTACATTTCCAAACATTCCTTTTGTCATTAATTGTTATAATCCAGTGCACACAAAGCCTGACAACAGTGCGACACACAGAGATCTGATCTGGTCTGCCTAGGATTACATGAAAAAACAGAACCAACCAAGACTAGCTTTAAAAGAAGGTTTCTTCAGGCATTTTGGAGACGTTCTTGGATTTCTTGTATTTATTAATCATACATATCTGCGCTTAGTTCCATACTATGTCTCTTATATTTGGACTCATGGCAGAATAACCAACCAGATCATGGATCAAGCAGAACAGCTTAAGGATTTACACCAAGAAGTTTATCCGAGTGAATTTAAGTTGCCATGTACTATTGGCAAGGTTTGACTGAAATTTTATTTTCGTAATGGATTTAATGACAAACTGGGTGTACTTATGCTATCTGAGACAATGCCCCTATTCTCTCACCCAGTATACTGACTAGACTGGACTTGACTATTGCAAAGAAGTGCATGTTGCCTCTCTTCATTTCTCCTCATTAGTTTTCAGTTGCTGCATGCATCTAATTCAAGTCATTGCTGTTTGCGTACAAGACCAACATACTCTTTTCTTAGACACACCCCATCCAGAACCCTGTGGTCAGCAAATGGTGCCTTGTGGTACCCCCACAAAAGAGCACAAAATCACTCTAGCATTCCTTGCTGGTGGAGCAATCTTCCAAACTATCAGTATTTTAGCAGTTCAAAAGAAAACATGATACAGAAACATGTTGAACGTTCACTCTAAAAATAAATATATAAAAATGCTCCTCCACTCATTGCTCTCTCCCTACATATATTCAGGTATTCGTTTGTATAGCACTTCTCATTAATGCCTCCCTAGGATGAATGACTTCGTGTTTTATATTTATATTTTTATAGGAGTGCTTGTTGTTGATGATAGCAATAATATTGTTGACGTGTGTGTGCTCTTATAGCAGTGGTGATTAGGATCAGGTGTGCTTCATTAGTACTAGGATGAATTGAATCGTTGCATGAGGGCAGAGCCTGGTGTTGCTGTGTCAGGTATTGTTTTGTTAATAAGTTTTAGTTTGTGATATTGAAGAGTAAAAAAAAATATGAAATACTTTTTTTCTCAATCTATCTTCCATATTTATAACCTCAATGCTTTCAAAACAATTAACAGACCTATCAAAATGCAAATGAAGAATTTCATTCTTTTCAGGTAACACATTTATTATAAGCAAATACTAACATCAAAACAAAAACTAAAGGTTTGTCTATTGATTGTATAACACATTCAACTACAGACACACAGGTAAAGTTCCTCAAACTTTTTGTGTTTTCTTGAAGCTTTTAAATTTAAGTATTCATCACATTTCTGTATTTTGTGTGGCGACAGTTAGGCCTGTCACTATATCCTATTGGTAATGAAGTATTTTGTTGATCAAAAAAAAAAAATATGTTGATAAGATTAGATCTTTATTTCTGGAGCACAGAATGTGGGTAATTATTTCAATGAACTTTTGCTCAAGTTGTTCTTGCTTTTTCTAAGGGAAGATGATAAAGAACTTTACTGCAATAAGTCACATCACAATGTTGAATCCTCACTGACTGTAGCAGCCTGACCAATAAATTTTACTTAGATTTCCTTTCTCGGTAAGAAAATAAGTAAATCGTAATAAAACTAATTTACTGTAATTTGTAATTTAAGCTTTATGTGATATCCATTCGTCCACAATTGTAAATACAGTATATTATATATTATATTATAAAAAATATTTTGTAGATCATCTTGTTGCAGCATACACAACACATGCCTCCAACTCTGTCATACTTCTCACTGGTCTCCTGCTTTTCTTTTTTCCGATACTAAGAGCTGCATAGTTTAGGTCTGGATTCAGCTCCTGGAAAGACAAGAGTGTACAGCAGAGTACAGAGATGCGAAATTAAAACATAAATATATTAAAATATATAAAGATGCCATACATTTAATAATAATAATGGTACATATATATATATATATATATATATATATATAATATATTTACCTCATCTTGGTATTGAGACTGGACACAAACGTCTAAGCAAAAAGATAATCACATCATTATGACTTATTCCAGAGTATGTATTTTAAATATGTATATTTACAGTAGCGTACATGCCTTTTCGTTGCTTGTTCCGTAGTAACCTGATTATGACTACAATCACAAGAACAGCGAGAAGCAAAATCAACCAACCCAAAATCAGTGTCATAATGTAATAGACATGGCAGGCTCTAGAAGTTTCTTGAACTTTCATTGCTCCTGTCAAAACCATTGGTTCAAAAGATTAAAACACACACACACATAAAGAACTACTGTACAGAGAGAGAGCAGAATCTTTGTAGTTATAGAGTAAGACATTATAATTCTATTTTGCAATAGCAAAGTAATTTTTAAAAATAGGCCCGACACATACCACAATCCTCCTTTGAAATATATCCTTTAGGCTGGTTAGTTTCTTTGAAGATAAAAGAATACAAAGTAATAAACAGTAACTAAAGAGCCATACACTGAATATGAATGCTTTTGGAAAAAATACAAATGAAAGATCAAATGAAGACTTATAAATTACCATTTACTACCACTAATTGTGTTCTGTTGTGAAACATCATATGGTTTGAAAGAAAACTTCCACAGTAAAAAGTTCCAGAGTCAGAGACGTCCGTGTTTATGATTTTCAGGAAAGAAACTGTGTTGTTTGTTGACATTTCTATATGTTTCTTCTTAAAGCCATTTAAATATGTGGGGTCAGCTTGACGTTCCTGTATATATTGAGTAGCAATACAAAGTGGTAGAGAAGTGTTTGTCTGCTTGAACCAGGCTATGTAACTTGGCTCCTTTAAGATGTTTGAACACAAAAGAGACACATTATCTCCACTCTTCACTATTTTCTCGGCGGTGACACCTGAAACCATTAAATTCAATTTTATTTATATAACGCTTTTTATATTGCTTTAAAGCAGTTTTATATATAATTAAAAAGTCATGCATCTCAATATCACAGTAATTTATATTTTAACAAATTATGCATGAAACCAGATTTTTCATCAGAACTTGTATAGTACATATGTTATGGTACTTCAATAGAATCCTACACATTTTTCATTTGTTGCAACAACGTGAAACTGACTATGTATTGCAAAGTATACACGGTCTTTAAAAAAAGTTATACAATAAAAATTACAAAATAGTTATTCAATCTCTACCATCTTGATAAGATGTCATAAAATTTTGGATGAACAAATATATGTATTAGCAATGTAAATGACTTCTGATGTACAAAACCAAGTAACTTTTGTAAGTGATTTAATGAAATGATTTTGAGGTGTTAAAATCAATACAAAGCATTGGCAATTATGACAAATGCATTTTGTAGCAAATTATAAAGTATAGTTACCTATTGAAAAGAGTAGCAGGTAATGTGATAAAGAAAGAACCATGTTTAAGTTCCAGTGAAATCAGTTCAACTGACAAGACTCAAATTCAGCTTTATTTATCTTGAGGGGGTGTGGTTTAAAACCACATACTGTGACAGCTCTATGATATATATATATAATTATATTAATAATAATAATAACAACAATAATAAATAATGTATTATGCCATCATTAAAGTCTATCACCTCTACCCATGGGTCTTTGCCAGAGAGGTCATATGAATATTTTTAATTCTTATTTATAATACATTTAATTAAATTCAAGTTTATGTTGGCTTGACTTGCCAGAAAGACTAGAGTCACATGACCAACAACATTGAAACATGCTTGCATCATACTGAAACATTCTAGCATCATGCTAAAACATGTTAAACTTGTTACTATTGTGTTAGAAAATGTCAGACCTAAAGTATTTCTAACCAATATACACTTTTCAGGCTGGGCTTTGTCAAGACAACATAAAGTTTGTCCACAAACTTTACTATCCACTTTATTAGCACTTTTTACAGTGCTGCATTGTTTCAGAGCAGCTCTACATACAGTAAAAATTGAACACAGTATACGTCTTGGTTACGTATGTAACCCTTGTTCCCTGATGGAGGGAACGAGATTTTGTGTCGATGACAACACTAGGGGTTCATTCTTAGGAGCTCAAATGCCTCCGATCTTTGTTTAAAAGGCCAATAAAAATTGGCGAGTAGAATTTGCATGGCAGTCTCCGCCCCATATACCTGGGAATATAAGCTAGCTGGTGTGCAACACTTACTCAGATATTGTGCTGATGAGTAGCAGGTGCGTCACAACCCCCCGTGCAGTTCAGTGGTGTGGCATGAGGGACACCATGTCTCAGACGCAGCACAGACAGGGCTGGGTCTTCCTCCCCATCTGGAGCGCTTGCAGGTTCGCCACTTGGTCCCAGAAGGGAGTAGAGGGAACCTTGGGCAAGTAACCAGGGCAGGGTCTCAGAACCACTTGGGAGAAACTAGGGCCCGGCCCAAACTGCAGGCAGTCACTGGCCACAGAGAATACCTGCAGGTCCCCAACCCGGAAGTGGATAAAAGTGAGCAACACTAGAGCTGTCTTCAGCATAAGAATGCTGAGATCGGCATTCATCTAGGGGCTTAAATGGGGTCCTCCATACGCCTTTCAGGACCACAGGGATGAGGCGAGGCCTAGGGGGATTGAACCTCCTGCTGCCTCTGAAAAACCTACCCTTAATGGTGCATGGCGAGCAGAAATAGCCGCCACATATACATTAAGTGTGGAGGAAGACGGATGTCTCTATAGGGGCTTTTAAAGAAAAGAACACCACTGATCTGGCACTTCTGTGGGTCTTCCAAATGGGAGGAACACCACTCTGCGAAAAGATGCCACTTCAAGGCACAGAGCTGCCTGTTAGAGTGAGGTCTAGCCTGAGTGATAGTGGTAATCACTGCTGGAGAAAGAGCTGCTAAGTCCTTTGCGTTGCATCCAGACGCCAGACATGGCGATTCCAATGGTCTGGTCTGGAGTGCCTAAGCATGCCCTGCCCCTGAGTGAGAAGGTCCTGGCTCAGGAAAATGTCACCTAGGGGAACCACTGTCAGGAGCATCAGCTCCGAGAACCAGGTATGGTTGGTCCAGAACGGGAACCTGGTGCTGTTTCTCCACTGCGACAAGCGAGCTATGACATGCAACTTACCGTGACACCAGAAAATGTATGTGCCAATGCAGGTGATGCCCTGTCCAGAGGCCCAACACTGCATGCTCATTGCACACTAGCCCATGCTTGATGCATCGGTTGTAATAACCACATCTGGACACCTGTGCTAGGGGAACACCTGCCTGCAGGAAAGCCAGGTAAGACCACGGACTGAAACTTCAGGGTAATAATCACCTGGTGTACACTGAGGCGCCAGGCACGCCTCTTAACTTGGTCTCTGAGTGTGCCCTATCTTCTGTGAGATTAGCGGTCATGCTGACCAAGTTTAACTCCATGCCAAGAAAAGGAATGCTCAGCACCAGGGAGAGCTTTTCCCAGTTGACCTGAAGTCCCAACCAGTCTAGGTGCTGTGGCACTAGATCCTTGTGCTCGCACAACAAATCTTGTGAGTGGACCAGAATGAGCCAGTCGTTAAGATGGATCAGGATGCGAACACCCTGCTTCCAAAGAGGGGCAAGGCCTGCCTCCACCACCTTTGTGAAGACACAGGCCAACAGAGCTAAATCAAAAGGGAGGACCTTGTACTGGTATGCTTGTCCCTCGAAAGCAAACTGAAAAAACAGCCTGTGTCGAGGGAGGATTGACACGTTAAAGTAAGCATACCTTAGGTATTTGGATGTGAACCAGTCCTGCTGGCAAATTGCCAAAATTATGTGCTTTTGCTTGAGCATCCTGAATAGAAGACTGTGGAGTGCTTGATTCAGGGTACACAGACCGGGTCACAGTCCGTCCCCTCTCTTGGGTGCAAAAAAGAAGGGGCTGTAGAAGCCCCATTCATCTTGGCTGGTGGAACGATTTCTATCGCATCCTTCTGGATAAGGGTGGTGACCTTATTCTGCAGAACTGGGGCATCCTTGACTCATAAAGAGGCGAAGAGGACACCATCGAACCTGGGTGGGTGCAGAGCGAACTGAATTACAGTCAAGATGGATTGTCCTGAGGAGCCACCCGGGTTGGAGGAACTGTACCAGGGAGACCAGAGGTACAACCTTCTTTACAGTGATAAGAGTGTGAGCTGCACAGCACAATATCCCCAGTGGACTGGCTATCAGTGAGACGCAGTGAGGACTCCAGACTGGCGGAAAGCAGACTGAGTGTGAGGCCTGGCAGACCTCGCCAAGGGCAGGATGTGTTTAATTGCCTCAGTCTGCTCCTTTACTGCCGAGAACTGCTGTGGGAAGTCCTTGATGATGTCGCCAAACAGGTCAGCTTGGGAGATGGGCACACTGAGAAAGCAAACTCTCCTGGTGTCACACATCTCTGCAAGATTCAGCCAGAGGTGCCTCTTCTGGGCCACAAGTGTGGACATCGTCTGACCCAGGGCATAATAGAATAATTTTCTGCAGGGTGGATGACAGGAAGTACAGAATGAGCTCAGAGCTTAGCTTCACACTGGTAATAGCCATTTAATTCTGTGCTGTAATAGCCAAACTAAATGGTAATAGCCGTTTAGTTCTGTTCTGTGTTAGTGGAAGCTATTGATTCTGTAATTGTATTCTTTTTGTATTATGCTTTAAATACAGTTATTTTTAGCAGACTGAAGTAGCAGAGATGCTTAGTTGTATGTAGCACAGCAATGTAACCTAAATGTAACTGCACATTTTTATTTATAATTTTATTGTTTCTCCTACAGTATGTGATGTTAGCAGCAGTAACACAACACTTTATACACTTCTGGTTTCATTCCAAGTCCAAGCCACAACCACCTCACAGTCAGCTAGTAAGAATGAGAGTGGAAACAACAATTAGATATATTAGTGCTTGCATTTATTCTAAAGTATTTATTCATTCTAAAGTTCCCATTGAACCACTTATAATAGAAGTAGGACTGTGCCTGTCTAAACAGCAAGAGTATTTGACCTCATGCTTTTACACATGTACATGCCTGTACTAACTAAAGGCCTGCAATCATGTAATAAATCTTGTGCTCTGAATAAATACATGCAATAGGTAAGGTTCTGAAATTTCACACAATGTCAACAAATAAGTTACTGTAACCAAACTTTTGTGGTTTAATGTTTTGTGATAATTTCATACAAACCAAGGCATATCAATGGTTGTTACAAACAGATTTGTTTTTTAAAAAACCTAATGAAAAGCAAAATTTTAGGATCACATTCAAACCTGTAACATACCCTTTTACCTATGTTTTCAGCACCATGGATAGAGACACATCCTATTGTTTACGTTTCACACTACATACTTTTAATCAAACTGTCTAATTTAAAGGCATATTTAGATAAAAAACAAACTGTGGTTTATTTTTAAGGTGAACTACAGACTAAACCAGGATCTGCTTAAAAGTCCACTAAGTTTTACTATACAATGGCATATGCAACTAGGTTAGGAATTAAACACGCCATTGGCTTTTGATTTCCCTGCAGGTTCTGATAATGTGAAATTTTCCTAGAATTGAGTCTAAAGTTGGTGGAGGAATTGTTTTTGTAAGAAAATGGCTTTAGTCTTGACAAGGTTTGAACTGCAGTGATGAGCAGCTTATCATGTTTACATACTCTCAAACCAGGTGTTCTCTGTGATGGCATGATATTATGCTGATGTACACGTAGCATGCATGTACACTTATATTAGGTAGACAATTATAACTTAATTTGCAAGCTTTTTAGCTTTTTTATAATCATATATTAAATCTGACACCTAGCACACCAGTGATGAGTCTAATTGTGATGACAGTCATGACTTCATGACTACAGTTTCTGACACTGTAAGCAGGAAATGTGCAGACAGTAATACAATGCAATACAACTTTACAATTCCTAGAGAACTATACTATTCCAATTTAATTTCTACTTAATTAGAGACACTGGGGTACAATTGAAAAATGACATATGTACTGATAAAATAGACTGATCTAAAGTAAGTCTATTAGTAAGATAGACAGTAATATATTTTATACATATAAAATATGTTAAATGTACATTAATTGAAGTGATATAACAACCAGAGCTACGTTTCTCAAAAGCATCGTGAGCCAAAGTACAAGTGTAGTGTAAGGCGGCTGGTCTAGGGGGAAACTCTGGGTTTGTGTATAGAAAGCAATAAAACACCATGTAGTGTTTTATCTCAGGCCATTGTTCCTTGTTTTCCCCCATGGGGCATGAATAATTTAAAATCCACACTCACCTTTCCCCCTCCCTCTTACCCCCTCCTTCCCTCTGGGCTCAGATCAATAGAGCCTACTGTATATATATATATATATATATATGTAACACAATGTGATGCCATTGACTTATAATTTCCGTGTTTGGTATCATTTTAAAGGTTATGGTGTGATTGGTAAAAAGATCTCATTTCTATTATTGTAGGATGTAGCATTTTAAGGGTGTTAAACTTGTAAAATAATCTACACTCTTGTCATGGGTGTGTCCTTTCCAGATAATCTAAACTTTGTAGTGCAATTTATCCCAGCGGGGTGCCCCTTCAGGTCACGAGAACATACCAGACCAAATTGGCTTTAGATTTTATGACTCTTTGTCTTATCTGTGTATATAAGGGGGCTAGGCAAAAGGCTCGAGGAAGCCTTCTGTAATCAGAATTTTCCACACCATTGCGGTGTGTCCACATAACCAAGGAAGCCTTCTGTAACCAGAACTTCCCACACCATAGCCGTGTGTCATCATTGCCAGGTATGACTTGAACTCTGTTACTTATGTTTTTGTATTTCCTATGTTTGGCCATTTTTATTATTGTAGTTTGAATCACAACTTGTGATTATTATAAATTGATTGATTGAAGTGTAACCTGCCTGGTGAAATAAATTGTTAATTTGATTATTGCAAATGTATCAGTTAAAATATGTTATATTACATATGTGTTTAAGATATATTTAAAACTGAAAACTTGTGTTTAAATGAGGAATGCTTGACTGGAGAAGCCGCAGCTTAAATTAGACTGGAGAAGCCTCAGCATGAGTTAGATTGGAGTAGCCTCAATTTATGCTTGATTGGAGAAGCCTCAGCTTAAGTTAGGCTGGAGAAGCCTCAGCATTAGTTATGATAGGCAAACCTTATCTTATGTTCGACTGGAGAAGCCTCAGTATAAATTAGAATGGAGTAGCTTCAATTTATGCTTGACTGGAGAAGCCTCAACATGAGTGAAAATGGGAAATGTCCCAACACAAGGAGGATTAATGCCTCATTTCTTTCAAACTATATCTATCACATGACACAGAAATTTATATGTAACACCTTGAATAATATTTTATTAAATTATGACTTATTTAGGAACGTAATTATGGTCAATAACAAATTGAAACTATTATAATCTAAATTGGAGTCAGATTAAAATGAGCAACAGGGCCAATTGTAGAGATGTGCCAAGAAAAGACAGAACATGTGAGATACCTTCACCCACACCGTTGGATTCCGTCATTGGACCAATGGGTGGTCCTTTACAAATTGGTGACCCCGACGTGATCTCCAACGAGCGAGTTATGTCTTTTGTGTTTTTCATCCATCACTGCTGTTGCACTTGTTGTCGCCCTTTTTGTTATTTGGTTAGTGTTTGTGTTTATTTAATTAAATATCCTTTCCTTAGTTCCGTGTCCTGGTTTATGTTTTACACAAACACTACCGTCCCTGCCATCCACCGTAACAGAATAACCCATCACACAGGCGACAGCACAGCAGTTTTTGCGTTTTTTGTGGTTTTGATACCTTTTTGTATTTTTTGTGCTTTTGTGTTTTTTTTTGAGCCTTTGTGTTTTTTCGCGCCTCTTTGTGCCTTGGGACTTTGTGTATTGCCTTTTGCCTTTTGAGCCTTTTGCCTCCTGTGTTTTCTGCCTTTTTACTTTTGGACTTTGCTTTGTTTTTGTTTTTCTTCCTTGGCCTACGTGTTGTTGGATTATGGCGTTTTGGCCAGGTTTTGGCCAGGTTTATGATCTCCCTGCAGAGGACCATTTCATTATGACTGCCTTTCGTTTTGGCCTGGACCCCCTGTATAATTACCTCATGCCAGAGCCAGATCATATGTGGACCATAACAAATTACATAAATCTGGCACTCCAATTGACTGGTTCCAGTTTTCAATTAGAGGAGGAGGAGCAGGAGCCTGTATCCGCGGAGGACTCTCACATGGAGCTGAGGGGACCCAGGACAGCGAGTCTTGCAGAGACAGAGCCAGAGAGATCCAGTGGAGTGGAGGAGTCGATTGTGGTGGTTGAGGAGGCAGCAGATCTCGGTGCAAGTGCTCAGGAGAGCATGACCAAGGCTGAGGCACCTACCTGTCCAGCCAGCATCGAGGCGGCAGCACCTACCTCTCCAGGCTGTGTCCAGGCGGTGGATGCCCCTATTCAAGTTCCTGCCCCCACGATGGAGTTCGCCACACTCGAGTCTGCCCTGGCGATGACGCTCGCCACGCTCGAGTCTACCCCAGCAACGGCACTCGCCATGCTCGACGCAGCTCCCTGGCGAGGCAAAGCAGCACCCCGATGGCGCATCAAGCCTGCAGCCCGATGGCGCA
>JAZGTJ010012201.1:0-16080 GCA_036877575.1 Botia almorhae
AATTGAAAATTACAGACAGCATAATGTTAAATAAGTGATTAAACGGTGTTTGTGTGTGTCCCAGGGCAGTGATTCACAAGCGAGCATGTCAGACGTGTCGTGCAGTGAGACGGCCTCGTCGTTTCCGTCTGCAGTTCAGGGGTCAGCTCCAGAGATCCTGCTCGGGCTTGTGTACAACGCCACTACAGGACGACTGTCTGTGGAGGTCATCAAAGGAAGCCACTTTAAAAACCTGGCAGCAAACAAACCTCCAAGTGAGTGATTATTTTATACGTGTACACATGACACAGCATCATTCCACCATCAGATCAGTCTTGTATCATCACTGTATCATCTTTCCATGAGCTAATCTTAATGTCACCTCTCACCTTTGACTCCAAAGGTGCCCTTTACAGACCCCTTTTCCTTCTCTCTTTGTAACTTTCCGTGTAATCTCACTCTTCTGATACACAGCCTTGAATGACCCTTTACCTCCCCAAAGCTTTCATCACACTTCAGCCAAAGAGCACAATAAAAGAGAAAATACTCACAGTTAAGTAATGTACACATTCAGTAAAGCACATATACTATTGAAACCAGGATTTGTCCAGGCTTATGCCTTTTTTTGTAAATAGACAAGTCATGAACCTTCTTGCTAGCTTGTGGCAGGTGGTGTTGGGGGAGGGGCATTCTGATTCTAGAGTGCATTTGATTGGCCAAAACTCTGTGTAGTGCATGATGAGTCATCGATATAAGGCTGTAATCTTATTTTTGTGTCTTTAAACATTTTTACATAGCTTTAGATATTATTGGCTCTTACCTGAAGTGATGCAGTGTCTTTTATGAACACTTGTTACGTCTGACCTAATGTGATGTCATTGAACCTTCAGCCTGTTGACCTGCTCTTTTTCTCCTGCCGTTTGTATTCTCTGTTGCTCTCCCCGATGCCTGACGATTCCTCTGCTCTTGCTGTCAATCCTCTCCTGTTGTCAGATGGTTTATTCTGTTGTCTAAAGCACTTGATAGGTGGGCAGGTGTACATAATTCGAGGTGAGTTTTCTGTGGAACTGGATGTTATCCATCCAGCGTTGTGTTGTGTCACCTCCTTTCTCATCGTTTCATCACTGGTCGTTGGTGTTTGGAGAACATTTCTACATGGATGCTGAATGTTTGATCTGTAAAGGTTTTGGAGGCATAAAAGTGTAAAACTCAATATAGAAAGTTATGAGGCTTGTTATCCATGTACTCCTCATCCATGAAGAAGGTTCAAATGTTGTTTAAACATTCTGTTGATGGTATGTTGCTTTCTGCCTTCAAATGATTTTTGCATGCGTACCCTGACCCTGTATCTTTTTTTAATTTAAAATTTTACAATACAAATACATTCGATCAGAGATGGGCAACCTTGTTTCTCGAGGACCTCCTACAGAGGTTAGGCTTCCATCCTAAATAAACACACCTGAACCAACTAATCAGGATTAGTAGAAGGCTACAAGTGGGTGAGTTTTATTACGATTGGAGCTAAACTCTGAGGGACACTGGCCCTCCGGGAACAAGGTTCCACATCTCTGCATTAGATCATTTGCTTGGATCATGACTCCTTTCTGTCATGTGACTGGTAGTTATAGATCAAGATGTCTGTCCAGTGATGCAGTGTTCCGGTCTACTGTATGTAGAGATCTTTGTGGACCTGTAGCCATGTGAGTGTTCCGTCTGTGATTGCAGAAGTGTTTGTGGAAGCTCATTTACTCTGCTGGAAGGACCTACTCAAGACTGGTGTGTTGCTCACAGGCTGCAAAATTAATACAGCAAACACCACATGCAAGTAAAAAATAAGCTTGGGCAAGTAAATAAAACATTGGCTGGGAACTGCAACATGGTTTAAATTGTGAAAATGACAGTTTATAAATTCTGTACGCCTGTAACAGGTATGTAAAGCCAGAGCTAAACTAAAAACTAAAAAAAGTCATTTGGTTTCAATAAATAATTTTGCAATACAGCTGACCAGGATTGTGGGTAATCGGATAAAGGCCACAGGAGGTTGATTTCTGTAGCTGCATCAGGAAATGTTTTAATTTCCTGAGATGACTGCCTACCAATCAGAACTCTCGACTGTTATTGAAATCTTTTTACATTCAGCTTGAGTAGCTGGAGATGATTTCCGCAGTGGCAGGTATGTCTCTGTATTTCCATATCTGAAATCAGTGCTCCTTTAGTTTGCCCCTTTATCTGTTAGTCTGAAAAGTAGAGAAGAGCGAAACATTTTCTTGGAAACGCGGCAGGAATTCTCCACAGGAAGTCTACGCTCAATAGAAGGAGGAACAGAATCGTGACCCTGACACAAAGACAGAGAGAATACTAACGTCTGTTGTGTTGAAGCGTAAGCTGGCAGGCCGGGGAGAAGAAAGCACGCCTGGAGGAGTATGACGCTCTGAATTAAATCTGTTGAAAGAGGCACCGAGCTGCTGCAGAGTCTGCTTTCAATTCATGTGTAGAATCAGAGCTCAAAAGAGTCTGAACAGAGGAGTCATGCAGGACTCAATTATTAATCAGCGAGCATTGATTCACGCTGAGCGTTCATGCCAAAAAGGCACTGAATGGCCCTTTCACAGGCAGTGAATTTCATCTTAATGAATGAAATTATCAATTGCTTTTCAGATAAATTACAAGACTGAGGTGTTCCTGGGATGGAGACATAGTGTTGACAGAGGAACTGTACCACAACGATACTCTGTTACTTGAAGCTGCAATTCGTAACTTTTTGGTTAAAAATAAACAGAACAGTTATAGATGAAGTACATAACAGATCAGTGTGTTCAAATTTGGCTTCATTTGAGTTCATCGTACATCACGGAAAGTTTGTGAAGTCACCTGCAATTTTATGATTCAAACAGATATAGAGGTAGAAGATACAGATTGGAGCTTTAACTTTACATCTCACAACTTCCAAAATCTAATGATCTCCGCTTAATTTTCTTCTCCAGCTAAAAATTCTGATTTATTTCTTTTCATTTTTAAATGTGTATTCTTGTTTATTATGCTTTCATTGTTGATCGTGATAGAGGGCAGCAAATTAAAACAGCTACTTTTTTAATTATTTACTTTTAAATATGAATTTTAAAATGTTAAAACTACCAGTCAGCACCAGTTACCAGTTACCACTACCAGTTAGCATCCTCTAACTGTCTGTTTTACCCCGTTTCAGACACGTATGTGCAACTGACTCTGCTGAACTCAATGGGTCAAGAGATGTCCAAATGTAAGACGTCCATTTGCCGCGGCCAACCCAACCCCACCTACAAGGAGACATTTGTGTTCCAGGTAGCTCTGTTCCAGCTCTCTGATGTCACACTCATCCTGTCTGTCTACAACAAACGCAGCATGAAACGGAAGGAGATGATTGGCTGGATCTCTCTGGGGCTGAACAGCTCTGGGGAGGAGGAGCTAACACACTGGACTCAGATGAAGGAATCAAAGGGACAACAGGTGTGTCGATGGCACAGTCTTTTGGAGTCCTAGAACATTACTAAGCAACAGGGATGATATGTGTGTAATGTGAAAAATACGGTGGGGGACGAGAAAACATGAAGCCCACAAACGGCCCCAACACAAATGAGCTGGCCCCCACCGCAGTGCATTATGGGAAACGTGACTAGCTTTGGGGATGAAATCTGTAATCTTTCCCTCCTGGTGCATTCTGGGAAATGGGTTGGAAGAAATGGTGAGAACAGGGTTAGAAGTGTCACACTGTTTATGGAGGAAACACTGATAAGACAGTTTTACATTTATTTAGATATTTATTTGTATATTTTTTTAATTGACATTTCTGTTTGGGTTTGTTTAAGACGGTTGTATTGTTTCCAATAGGCGATGGCATTTTTACAGTGAGAATGAATGAGAGAAATGTATGTGGAGACCAGTGAACAGGCCAAAGGTCCAGGCACAAAGATATTTTAGAGAAAAAATAAACCTCTGAAACTCTGCAGGGGTCCGATAACTTTCAGATGACCTGTAAGTCACCCTGAGACATTTTAATGAAAGCTTGACAGATTAATATATGGTTTACATGTCTGGCATGTATGATTTGGTTCATTTAGTAACTTTTTGAGGACAATGCATTTGGAGAAATGTATGAAAAGGTTTATTTATTGCCAAAATATAAGCCAATAATCGTACAACAACCGTAACAAAACACAATATTTGTATATATAATAAACTATAAAAGGTTTAAATATAAAAATGTTATATCCAACAACCATGAAACCCCCCACAAAACAAAATGTTTTGACAGATTTTATCAGAACCCCTTAATAATACAGCATTAATAATATAGTGACAGTATATTAAATAGACAGTATATTAAGCATATATTAATTGACATATGATATTAAAGTCAGAACAGAGTTTCCTGTGAATTCTGTTAATTCAAGTTAATGAATATCAATAACTTCATGATTTCCTCTAAACGGTGCTTAAAACATGGTGAAAATAAACTATAAAACTGGTATATAAAACTATTAAACAGGAAAATAGACCTACACAACAATGAGCACAGACTGTTGTCACTGTCCGGGCTTTGTTATAGAGCTCTTCAAATTCCTGACACTGGACACTGATTCAGTACCAGTCCAGGCTATAAAAAAGTCATAAAATCATTTATGATGAAAAATAATGAGCACACGTGTCTGTTTTTGAACTTCAGCTTCTGACTGTTCTGAATGGTAAGACCTTTATAAACCCTTTACTGGCATTTCTGATACGTTGTGAAATGACAGATGCATTAACTAGTAAGTAACTAGTTAATACTGTGTGTGTATTAGCCATACAGCAGCTGACTGTTCCAGTTTATGGCTCATCGTTGTATTGCATTCTGATGATCTCATGTGATGCTGGATGTTCAGGTATAATGTTCAGGTTTAGTACCTGAGAACCAGCACTCAGTGCTATACCGCTGGAGTGTTAAATGTCCAGTGGAGAGCCAGTGGGGTGGATGTAGAAAACTGTGAGAATGTTTTGCGTACAGTAAGTGTTCTCCAGGCTTCTCAGTGCTTTTGCTGTCCTTCAAGTGTCCTGTCTATAAAGTCTGCCCAATAGTTCCTTTCTTTTCCTGAGCGACGGTTGGAACTCACTCAGCGATTGTTACGTGCTGTAAACGGCACAGATTTTGCGGATCTATTTTTGTATCGATATCTAAGCAAATGGACTCAAAAAAACACTTTCCCGGTACGTGCGTGAAGCTCTGTGAGCAGTGTGGGGTTGTAGATCTCGTTGTACTTTCACAGTTCTGTCGATGTTTCTTTCTCTTTGGTTTTCTTAAAGAAAATGTGTTTTTGTGAATGTCACTTACTCGTTGTGCCGTTTAAAAAAATTAATGTTGAAAAGCCTCCCTCTCTCTCTCTCTCTCTCTCTCTCTCTCTTCTCTACACTCTTACAGTCCTGCAGGTAAAAACACAGAAGAAAGTTCATTAAAAGTGTGAGTCTGAGTGGGGAGGATGTAGGTTTAGTGCATTGTTACATATACTGATAAATGTATTCTTGTCTCTGCTGATGTCATCGTGCCGAGTGATGATGTATGATCTGATCATCTGTTTACTCAAAACAACAACTAAAGCGACAAGTCAACAATCGTGGGTAGCTCGAATGTTTGAGCTGGTTTGATGAAGCACATTTTTAGGACACATCGTGGAGTTGTGAAACACATCTTGTGAAAGAATCTCAGGCTTTATGTGTCCTCAGAGATCTGACACTGTACATCTCCCTGACTAACCCTGATATAAACACACATAAATCACTCATAGCTGGCCTGTGTTTTCCCTCTTATGCTGGATAATGTTCTCAATTTTATCTTGGCAAACGTAGTAAAATAGTCCAGCAATCTTATTTTACCATCGTGTCAGCATTTAAGCCTGAGAAAATGTCACGCCTGTCATAATAACAATGACATAATACAGCACAATGTTGAAATGGAGGATGTGTAATGAATTATGACTAGAAAACAGCTGTGTTACAAAGTGACATCGACAGGCTGCTCTGTCTCACTTCTGACAGTTTTATGAGGGGCTTGGTGTGCCGTTGACTCATACAGATTCTCTTCCAGATGATTTTTGCATTATAAATGAGAAACTGACTCTAGCTAACTCGGTTAAACAGGCGAACTGAGTGAAATGGTTCTTCAATCTCTACAGCTCAACACACCCTCATCTGTATGGGTCATATGTTCTGCCCAGTTAACAATTATAGGTTGTATTATCATTTCCCTAATGTTTAAATAACATTAAGTAACATGTAGTAAAACATGTTCTATGAACATTCAAATAGCTGTTTATTAATATTATTGCTTGGTAATAAGAACCTTATTGAAACATTTTTTGAATTATGTAACATTTTTAAAATGTTCCACTAACAGCTTAGGAATAATATTATTCCTACTTTCCTACTCGTTCAACAATTAAAAAGACAAAAGAGCATTTTCTGTATTTTAATGACTCATAAAGTACCAGTGCCTGAAAATAAATGCTCACAAATGTTTTCCTCCAGCTCAATTGATACATGAATAAAAACAAGAGACCAGTGATGGTCTTTAGATTAACCCATCTGATTCTAAACTCACTGTTAGGAGTCCTGTTCAGTTTACAGAGCCAATAAAACACCAGCAGAAAAATCTCAAGGTATTTTAGGGAAATTTGCACAAGAAGCATAACACACTCTGCCTGTGCTCTCAACATAATTCAGGTCGGCATGCCATCGAAACCTTCAACTTTCACAAGATGTGTTCCAACTGAAACTAGTTTGAAACATTTTATACATGTTCTGAACATTGTGTGTGTTTATATTTCCAATAATTTTTTACTTCTGCCGTTTAAGTTGATTGTCAAAATGCTTTAAATCAATTGCCTATACCCACCGATTCAGTCGGTGCCTTAATTTTCTCTGAAGAGCGTTTTTATGACGTTTATGAAATGTTGTTGCAATGTTCCTACAGGGACATTGCGTCACCTTGTGTATTTCTGCTGTTGTATGATTTGTAATTGAAGTCTTACACACTTATGTTTAAAAAGAAGCATTTGTATGTGATTCTGTTTTTGAAAAGAAACATTTTTGCTGTTCTATAACTGCCTGTGTCTTTTTTGATATTTGATGAGTGTTCAGCGTGAGATGGACGTGTTTGTCAGGATTTTAGTTAGGTCTTGATTACAATGTCTTATTAATTATACTTTTAGCGTACAGCCATTAAAACTATCATTAAGTCTCCAAACACTTGACATCAGTGAACGATTTCATTTTGAAATTATTTTGCGTCGTGACAGCAAAAATTCAGTTCCTCTTTTGTAAGATATAAGGGCCAAACTACGCCACCACGTGGTTAAGACATACACAAAAAAATAGTATAAATAAGGCCAAATATAATATAAAGGAATTTTAGGAATTTTACGTTTTGATTTTTTTATATCTACATCCATATACGCTTTAGATTTATATTTTAAATACCCACACAGCTCGGCCCACCTAAGTGTGCCTGAAGTGTGTACCAGAAGGCCCATTAAACTTTTAGTTTTATCCTGAGGAAAAACTTCTTCAAAATTCTTTATTCCGTTTCAGTAGAATAAAGAACCGTAAAGTGCAATAATTTAGCACGTTACGGTTCTTTATTCTACTGCTGTCTGGAACAGATAAAGTCAGGTATCGTATTGAACTCTGTGACCCCGTTGACATGCTGTAGCAGAAACATGCAGTCAGATCAAGAATATTAGAAGACGTGTTTCAGTCAAATAAATGTATTTGTGTAAAGTTAACGCCAAAATAACGCTTTCTCTATTACCAAACACTTGATGTACTGACTTATAGCCAATAGATGGCGCAATTGTCAATGATCATTTTAAGTCGAATTGTCATTCTAAGCTTCTTTAAAAGTAAAAAAAATAGATAAAAAACTTGATTAGTCACAACTTTACAATATGTATTACTAGGAAAATGATTAATTCGTATTACGGGCTACTTTCATTTTATGGATATTGTCTAAAATTTAATTGATGCTGCTACCATTTACATTTAATATATATATTTAATATATATCCTGCACATGCCGGATGTGTTCACGTCACTTTCATTTAATTAATTAGAATGGTTATACAAAATAGAGTACAAATCTAGTCTTTTTGTGTACGAACTCATGTAATAAGGTCATAGCGATGCACCGTGAAGTCAAAGTGATTTTTACGATCCGTGTTTTTTGTTACAAGGGCAGACCGAGAGATTTGCCATACCAGCCCTGGATCCGTACACCACAATGTATGGTTTCCATTTATTAAAGAGTCGTTCTTTAAAACCCAACACAAGGCTGCTTTTCACACAAGAAAATAAATTACGGACACAGTTCTCTGGCACAGGAGTGGAGGTCTGCTTTTAACGAGAAGCGGGGTGTGTTTTTTGGAACCTGGAGTCAGTTAGACAGAGAGACAGCGAAATACTTTACAGTGTGTGTGTGTGTGTGTGTGTTTGCGTTATTCTAAGGGCCGCATTTCTGATCGCATTTCAACTTGATGGTCTTTATATATAACTGATACAAGTGCAGAAAGTGTTCAAGTTTGCCTGTGTGCCAAACAGAGAGAGATGACGGAACCTGAATCGCAGCCACAATCGAAAATCGGCACGACTTGCGTTCACTCCATACCTGTTCTATAGGGAACGCCGAAGAAAAGCGATCAGGAGCACGGCTGGAAAATACGAGCCGCCGCTCCTGAAAAGGGAAATGTCTAACAGATGATTGGCCCCGTGCCCGCCCCGCTCCACTTCTACTGCTCGCTCCCGGGCTCAAGTTAAACGCGGCTCCTCTGACCAAAACCAGACGCGCTCGCTCCCACACAGAAACCACAGGGGAAGCGCTGCTGCCGGGACGGGACGAGACGGATCCTGAGCTGAAAGGTGCTGCTGTTTATTGCAAGGAATGGGACGATGTTGTCGGTGTCTACAGACGAGCCCGGTTCAAAGCAAACGCTGCAACGTCGCACCGTCTGCCGGTGAGGTCACTGTGGCACAAAGCAAAGCGACCTGCGCGGACGCGCAGCAGAGATTCCGTGACATTACGGCGGCTTTGTTCGTGCGTTGATTGATGCAAAAGAGGCACTGCTACGGTTTGGAGGGTATTTCTCCGTTGAACTAATCGATTATAGCAACTCAACGCGCGTTTGTCGGGAGACTCGCGCTGATGGATCGAGGATAAGTTGTTATTGATGAACCCAGAGGGACTACAACACCGTAAAACACAGGAGAAAACGAACGCGCGTTCATATCGACAGATCTGATTACGCATTATATTTCATACAATTCATCATCACCATACTGTAAGGTAAGACAGACATAGATCTACATACACTATTAGTTGACTACAAGGTTATCGGAGTTACGCACCACTAGGCACAGACTGTAGACAGACTAAGTGTAACGGGCCACTGGGGTATGGCACAGTGCCAAGACTGAGAAACAAGTCTCGTGTATTTTTAAGTGTAAGAAACACATTTTTGAACAACACAGAAGTACACACATAAGCTTCCTTGTAACTGGTATTATCTATTAATTTGTAAATCAAATCTGTAAGTATTTACCTATTATTATTTACCTGTTTACAACTGTAATGTTTGTGTGTACCCGCCATTGTATTGTCCTGCAGCTTATTTTAATCTTACTTTCTGGGCAGTAATTTTTTTCTGTCACAAATATTAATAATGTCATCTCTCACAAAAGCGATATGACATTATTAATAAACAAATACATTATTGATAAACTCGGACAATTTTTTTTGTCCTAAAAATATTTCTGAAGTGTGAGATGTGTTTAACAAAAGGTGTTTGTGGCATCTGTTTTTATTACGGTTTGTTAAATGTTGAATCTAAAAACAGCTAATGACAGTGAGGTCACACAACTGTTCCTTTCACACATTAAAACACTTAGGCTCTGTGTGTGTGTGTACGTGTGTGCGCGTGTGTGTGTGTACGTGTGTGTGTGGTGTGTGTGTGGTGTGTGTGTGTGTTTTGAGGGCAGGGCTCCAGAATTCTGTTACTGCTTGATTCCCTTACAAGGAGATGAAGTGTACAAGATGAAAGCATAATGACTTTATAGATGAATGCTGTGTGTGTGTGTGTGTGTGTGTCCTCGTGAATGTGCAATAACTGTTCACAAGAAAAACTGTGTATCCTCGTCTGTGCAGACAATCTGACACACCAGTATTGTTTGTTTGTGTGAGACTGTGGTTGTTGTTGTGTTTGAGAGAGACACTAGCGTGGTGATGTGTGTTTGAGAGAGAGAAAGTGAGAGATTATTTCTTGCTTCATTATCAGCAAGGGGTTCACTGCGTTGGCTGTGACATCTGTTCCTGGTGCCGCAGGGCAGAAGTGTGTGTGTGTATGTGTGGGTATTCCCCTAGAGATCTCTGTGCCAGTTCAAGACTATCTGGCATACTGCCACGCATTGATCCCTCGATCTACAGCAGGCACAATGGAGAGCCACACAGTCATTTTCTGCCTATGGTTCTCATCAGTCAGTTCCAGTGATTTGTGTCTGGGCACGGTGAAGGTTTCCTTCAATAGATTAAGGAGTCTGCGGGCACTGAGGGAGGGCTTATAATTATCTGAGTCTAAAACTTGAAATTTAAACCACTTTGGCCTGCAGTCCGGGCAGTCTGACAAAACCGCGGTTTGGGAGTGACACAGCATTCTGCATATTCTGTAGATCAGTAGTTCCAGTAGTTCTCAATCTTTTTTAAGGTACCCCAAGACCTTTTTTAAGCAAGACACGAGCTTGTTTGACAGGGCAAATCTGGGAAAACACTTTTTAGATGAGTAAAACTCTACCCTGTCTTAAATTACATGTATGCCGCTGTGAGTGTCACACAAATTACCAAAACCAATATTTAAACTATTTTAAACCTTTAAACTATTATTATAATATTTATTTGCATACAGTATTATGATATTATAGATAATAATTTTTTATCTAATATTTTACATTCCGATTTTCTGTCAAAATTGACGTTTTTCCAGGTTCCCCTTGGAACTAGAATATCAGAGGTTAAAAATCACTGAAGATCATCTGCCTGTCAAAGCTTCAGTCACATTCAAGACTAACTGAAGAAAAACACACACCGCCATCTGTATTTCATCAAACACCTCGTCTCACCGCCTGAACTCCAATAATAAATCACAGCTGTATTCATTGTAATGTAAAAAACACAGTCGTCTGAACAATGGCACGAATGATGTGATTACTGTAACCCTTTGAGTATACACGGCGCACGTGCTGCGCTACCTCCGTCACACACACACACACACACACAGCCTCGGGCTCTGACTCTAACAGCAGGGATGCATGGGTAGCCAGAACATTCCTTCAGTACTGATGTGGCGTGGTGTCAACACGATCGTGTTACAGCGCTAACCTCTCTCGCGCACACGTTAGCACACGATGAAGCCCGTCTCAAACATGAAGGCGTATTTGTCAAACTCTTCATCATTGTTCTTATTTTCTTGTTTAATCTGTTAGACACTGACTCAGAGAGCAGGAGTGGTGATAGACACAATGTAACTTCTTTACCCCTCTTGTCAGTTTTTCCCCCTCTCTCTGAGTTGGACATGACCTAGCCAAGCTGAGCAGCCACAAAGCTTTTGGCAGGCAGGAAGGGTGTTCCTTTCATTTTCCCTTCATTTTTCCCTCTCTTTCCCCACGTTTTGTGTGTAAAACGTGTTTCGATGAATGTTTTACCTCCTTGACTGGGTGTTGCCTATGTTTATATTATGTATGTGTGTGTGAGAGAAAGAGAGAGAGAGAGAGACAGAGGGAAGGAATGAAAGAGACTACCTAATGACCTAGATTACTGTGTGCAGGATGTGTTCAGATCCCCAATGCAACATTTTGATTCTTAAATAAACCTCCTCTGTCTCACTGATAGATTCAGGTCATGGAAAGCTTTAAACGTTAAATGGACGTTCTGCACTCTGAGGACACACATGGTTTAAATGCTTCCAGCACTCAGACAGGAAACAGTTTTTGAGCAGATGGATGATATGTGAGGTGTGTTTGTGTAATGGCCTCATTGAACTACACAAGCCTCTGCTGTGGTCTTTTCACCTTATGGTACACTTGGGCGTCGTTGCAGCGGGGTGTGTTTCACACTTGTTGCTGTGCTAGCACACTTTGTAGTCTGTGTGGGTTCTGTATGTGTGTGTATCGAAGAACCCGTTTATCTTCTGTGAAACATGAAAGGGGATTTTTTTAAACAAATTTATAGTTTTCTAGAGCTTATTCAGATGCCTCACGGTATATGTAATTATAATTACATGAGAGTAAATGATGATTTTTATATTTTGTGTTGAACTGTCTCTTTAATTTGAGATAAGCTCCGTGTGTTATTTCATTGGCTAATGAAGAATATACTGTTCCTACAAGAGTCATAAATTGATACCAGATATTTTTGGCCTTCTGTAAATGTCTTGCACACTTAAACCTAAATCTTTTCATAATTGACAGTAACATTGAAGTGTTTATATCTGTTTCTTCGGTTTCCCATAATTGACTGAGCTGTTTCTGGGTTCAGGGCAGAATGTGACACTAACGATGATTCTTTAGCTCTGTGCATGTGCCAGACTGCCAGACCAAGAACAAGTCTGTGGTCAACTCTCGCTGGAGTTCTAGAGCCGTATTCCAATATGAGGCCCAAAGCTCCTTTCAAGCCCTGACTAATTGGGCAGCGTGTTTGTTTGTTTTTTAAATGTGTCTTTCTTTATGGCTTAAAGGGATAGTTCACCCCAAAAACTCAACAATAACTCCTCATGTGTTTATGACCTATTCTTCCATGTAAGAAAGTGGATGGGGACCGAGCTGTCAGACTCTAGAAGAACAGAAAAACTTATTTGGTAAACTGCTCCTTTCATTTCTCAAACTGAAAGGAAAAGTTTATAGACTTAGCGAAGTATTTCGAAGATTGTTCACATCATTTTCAAGTAAATTTCCCGGCAAACTAAGCAATAATATTTTTAATAAGACATAAATGAGATGAAGGCGTAAGCTTGTTTCACCATCTTTTATGACCCAGTCAGGAGTACCAGAAGCTCTGGATGTTTTGATTTCGGTAAGTTAAGCCAAAACCTACATTACCTCAATGGAAACCTGCAATTGTGGTTTTCGCATCGGAAAAACCACAACGGCACAAATGAAACCTTATCCCTAACATGATTCCATGGTTTGGATCTCTGTCTTTCCCTCGCTCTGGTTTTAGCATCAACTGTGTTTTATAATTTGTAGTTTTAGCGTCTACTGTGCTTCGCAGTTCTAGCGTCTGCTTCCGTCTGCACCCTGTGATATTTGTGTGTGTGTTTGTGTGTGTGTGACTGATGAGGTGTAAATTCAACAGATCCTGCACCTTTTTATGTTTCCTTCACTTGAAGAGATGAGCAGAGGAGACACACAGAGAGAGAGAGAGAGCATAAAGCACAAAATGAGCAACGAGACAAAGACAGACAGCTCGTGTATGTGTGTGAGCTCTGCTTCTGTGTCAGCTCTGTCTTCCAGAGCGTAAATTCAAAGCAGAGTGGTAGGCGGAATAAGAAACAGGTAAAGACAGTACAAAGGAAAAGAAGGAGAGCAAGGTCTCCTCTGATTAAACAGCTCGCTCACATGAGGTCGGCATGATTCAAACCCTGCGGACACAGACTGTAAAGAGGACAGATTATTAGGCTTACAGCGAGAGGCGTGATATTTGCGCCTGTGCAAGCAAATGTGAATGTACGTGTGTGTGTGTGTGTGTGTGTGTGTGTGCGTGTACACTTTTACAGTTCTGTGTAATTATACCCTTTCGTTTTGCTAACTTATTTATACTTTCTAATAAATATTTTGTTTATTGTCAAGTGAGAGTCGATTTAGTCTGGCGTAATAGCGTTCAATACGCACTCGCAGAACGCACTCCGTGTGCGGAATCGTCAGTGAAGATTAATGACCTTTGTAGAGGCAATCATCCCGAACTTTTCCTTTCTCTCCTGTCACCGTGCGTGTGGTAGAACAGAGAGCAAAATGATTAAAGGGAAATCACACAAACAGATCTCTTCCCTTGCGCAGTAGCTTCTGTGGAATCGTTTTATCCATGTAGCTTGTTATCTGTGTGCAGTTTTAAAGGGTTTTGATACAAATGCCTCGTTAGTGAAAACTTCACAGTTAGGAGCAACAACACTACAACAGAATTGTGTCATAAAGTAGCAAAGGGTTGTTGTAAGGTTGCTATTCTTTCAAGAGGTCACATGATAAGAATCTTGATCTTGTGAGGTTTATTTTATTATGAATAGTTTAGTTTACTATGCTGTAACTTTCAGAACTCAAAAGCTTCTTCCCAGTGGACAAAAGATAAAAAAAATGAAAATGTGATTTTGTTTCCATACAATAAAAGTCAATGGGTGCCACTGTTGTTCGGTTAACAACATACTGCAGAATATCTTCTTTTGTGTGCCTTAGAAGCAAAAAGGTCATACAGAATTGGAAAGTAAATTTTCATATTTGGATGAACTATTCCTGCAAACAGCTGGTTCTGTATGTCCACAGCTTCCCAACATCAGATATACTTATAATATATTTGTGTGTTTGTTCTTTAGAACTGGAAGGTGAAACAATGGCTTTGGTTCTCTCTATGAGCCCGTTTTGTGAACCCGAGACCGAAGCTACGCCATCAATCTACCAGCCGATCTGGGAGTCTGAGCATTGCAGCAAAAGCTGCGTCTCCACCACCTCACCACTAGGGGGCGAGGCCCAAGGTTTGACTATAATCTCATCCCTAAAAAACTGCCTACAATGAACAGATGGTGTTGATTAAAACTTTTTAAAATCTCTTATCCAGTTTTGGAACTACTCAATTCTTTGTTCTAGAATATGTAGCCTATGAACAAATCTGTGTTTTAAACTTTCCATTTGGTCTCCAGAGCCCCATTATAGACGAACCCCTGATAATGTGACAGATCATGTGGCCGTGTCACGGATCTCATATTTTAAGAGGAAGTTTGTGGAGGATGAAGAATCTGTACTGAGCTTCAGACGTTACTGTCACACTGTGAGTCACTTCATACATCAACACTGCAAATGTTTTATTAATGCATAATACTATACATTATTACTTGATATGAACTGTACATAAACACTGTTTACACACACAGTTTAACACTATTAACATTTCATAACAATGCTTAATACATAACGCTTAAAACTAAAGGTTCTTTAAAGGCTCTTCACAGCAATGCCATAGAAGAACCATTTTTAGTTCCCCAAAGAACCATTCAGTCAAAGGTTCTTAGAAGAACCTATTCATTCTTACGTTTTAATAGTGTTAAAGAACCTTTATCACTACAAAGATGTTATGTGAAACAGAAAGGTTCTATGGATGTTAAAGGTTCTTGTAGGAACCATACAGCCTAAATGGTTCTTCTATGGCATCGTGAAGCACTATTTTCACAGTCCTCACATTGTCAGTTTTGTGATGTGGACTTCCTGGCGTTTCAGTAGCTCAGCTGGTTTAGCAAACAGTATAATGCTAACACTGCCAAAGCCATTTGATTTCCAGCGGATGCATGTACTTACAGAATGCACATCTTAAATGCACTGTAAGTTGCTTTGAATAATATTTATCAGAAACTTATTTAAGCACTTTTATAAATATAGAAAAGTGCTTACGTTTCATGACCCAAATATATCTGCAGAGTTTTTCAGTTATTACCATCTACCCTATTTTTAATGAATTACAGGTATGTAAAGATTCTGCTGTCTTGTTATTTAATCCTAATTGCATTAATAAACATGCATTTAATCCTCCGGTCCAGCAGGTGTCACCAGTGCTGGAGGAGCGCACTCACGTTCTTCGCCTCTCTCTTGAGAAGCTGCGTTACATGGATGACCCCGAGTCCTTCTTACGCCGTTCCGTGCTCATCAACAACCTCCTGAGACGTCTCAAAAACGAAATACTCCTTCAGAGTGACTGGTGCTTTCCATCTGGACCCACGGCCACACCCTGCCCCCTCCAAACCCCTCCCCCCACCACACACCTTCCCCCACCCACCCTGCAGCCCTGCTTGATGC